>JAAMXU010002251.1:634-15918 GCA_019693545.1 Chaetoceros muelleri
CTCTTCTACTGTATCTCGTCGCTGTACTGTATGAGTCTTTTGCTGTTTTAGTGAGTACAACAGGGTACCATACCATCCAGGCCACAGTGCACGGGCACTCATGTGGGTCTCTGTCCGTTGTTTACCTACAGCACTGTACAGTGTAGGGGCAGACTAACTACCTAATTGACTCGGGTTCGGAACGGTTCTCAGAAATGCGCTGTTGGTCCGGCCCTACAAGTATGCAGTGCATGATGGAAGGAGTGTTGTACAAATGGCTCTCTACGTTGGTGGCAGTGACGAAGCCGTTGCACTGACACATGACGCACTGTCCAATCAATACGCAGGACGTACGATCTGTACCCGTACCAGAACCTGATACCCGTACTGGAACTGTACGAAAGAGCCACCAGGGCATCATCGCTCATCGCTCACCAGCCCCGGGAGGGAATCATTGAACCTCCTTTTACAGTACTACTGAAATGAATCATCGCTACTCTACTAATACTATTAGCTATCTCTCTCTACTACTAGAGTAGAAAGACATTGTGATAATCTAAAAACAGGCAGATAACCAACCATGCAAGCTATTCGAGATCGCCCCCCACGTAAATCACGACGGAATGAAGCCTCACAACGAGTAAAAACATCGAGACTCCGTAGAATTCGAGATTTATTCTGGATAAATGATGATATTTATTCTCAAGGACAACAAGACAACAGCGACCAAGGAGGTGATTGTGAAGCTGTTCATGTATCAGCACAAGATAAAGATGCACCAAAACAAGATAAAACAAATGAGGATTTGAAACAAAATTGTCATCGGCATTCACAGGATGACACGGACAAATCAGATAGTCACGTTGTATCGCCCTGTCAATCATCCTCGACGACGAGAAAAGTTATAGATTTCAATTTTGGTGGAAGATTACGGCTGCAAAGGGTACATAATAGTCCTCATATTTACACTATACGTGACTTTTTGACATCGAAAGAGTTGGCAGTCATACAGGATAAAATTCGTGTGGCACATGAGAACAAAATGTTTCATCAGTCCTTTGTGGATGTAGTTGAGGGGGTGGCATCTCGAAAAAGGAATCGTGAGGAGGATGAAAGAATCCCGACCAACAACACCATGGCACCGCAAAGAACCTCTACTTTTATTCATTTTTCAAAGCTATCTGATTCTGTCATTGCATCTATTGAAAACCGTGCTGCAGATCTTTTGTTATTGCCCAATCATAGCATTGAACCCCTTCAATTGGTTCGATACTCCAAGGGGCAATACTTTCATGATCATCATGATCTGGGTGCTTTGTTTGATGATGGTTCCGTGGAACTTCCGAAAAAGAGTGCAATTACTCCACCCAGGAGGATTGTTACCATACTTGTTTATTTGAATGATTTACCAGAAGGGAGTGGTGGGTCGACGCAATTTCCCTTGTTGAAGAATACAGAGACGGGCGAGGATTGTTTTTCGATCCGTCCAGAGAAAAATATGGCAGTCGTTTGGTGTAATCTTTTGAAAGATGGAATGCCTGATCAAAGAGTGGTGCATAGAGGGGAAGTTATCAAGGATGAATGTTTCAAATATGCAATGAACATTTGGGCTTGCGAAGATTAGAAAAATTGTGTTTATGTTTGCATAATTTAATTTTTACTTTGTTTATTAAATATGTTGTTCATATCTGAAATATATATAAAATATTTATCCCCACAATGAAAGCTCGCCGACTTTCTGTCTTCAAGAGAAGCAAACTCAATATCGATTGCATGGATGATGTTGTTTAATATTTGAACAACGGATTGTCAGTTTCGCCGTGGTAACGGAAGTCGTCTCCATAGCCATATGGATCCTTTTTGCCTTTCTTCTTTTTCGACCCCAACAGTGGCGATGTTTTGGACTCGAAAAGAGTGAGCTTGAGCATGAACATGAAAAGCAAGATGCATGTCACCACTGAAAACACAAGAGTCTCATTGACAAACTTCAATACAGCGAGAACAATCACAATGGAAAATATAATCACAAACAAACCAGCCATAACGGTAGGCGACATGCCCACTTCTGCCAATCCCTCTTCACCATAAATAGAAGCCTTTTCATATGCCTTGACACGTTTGGCAAATACGAGTAACATCATAAATGCCATGAAGACACACATGACTACGAGGAGGAACATATCAGATTTGGACCATTGATCGATGCGGAAAGCGTCGATGGATCTACAATCTTCGTCACACCATACTCCATACTTGAACAATTTGTTGCACATATTCCATGATTGGACATTGCCATCGTAGTAACTATTGGTATTTGCATTTCCAAGTTCTCGGATTTCAGCATGTTCCTTCCAGAATTCTTCTTCAAACGACTAAAGTATTTTTGTGAATGAGATACAAATGACAAGTGAAGTGTGAATGCAAGTCTCATGGAAAATAAAACACTTCAGTATTCTCATCATGGTCTCCAAACTCACCTCAAGTGCTCCCTCTTGTGCTTGGAACTCTTTCATGGCAGAGCCCATCAAATGACGTGATGATTTATCGGAAGGAGTCAACTCCACGGACTTTGTATCAACTGCATTTTCCTCTGTTACGTGAGCTAACTTGCGGTGCCTGTAGAAGTCGTCATCTTCGGCAATGGTATAAAATGAATCGTCATCGTCTTTATTGTAGATACGCTCATTGTTGACATACTTTTGAACCGTAAAATAGGCATCATCTTGTAAAAAGTAATCATCCAACCAATCATCAAAGTATTTATAGATCTGGTATCCCTTTTCAGCTGCATCGTCGTCGTACCAAAACGTCTTTCTCTTGGAGAAAGAAGAAGAAATCTCACTTGGCTTACAGGATGCACAAGAATAAAATGGCGGCCGGAAAGAGACTTTCGAATTAAAGTAATAACCATTGATATCATAACCCTTGCTATTGTTCTGTCCATCGTCATAGGGTTCAGAGCACTGCTTATCAGTGTACACATGAAGTTTGAGCTTGGTCGAAGTGTAAGTATCACGCTCAAGACATCCAATCTTTGCATATAGTTTTGTATCGGAATAAGCGGTTTGCTGAAGCATCACACAGTTGAGGTATCCAGCGTCTGAGGGGAGCTTGAAGTCCTCTCCACGAATCAGTGCCTGATAGTTGAAATATGCGCGCATATAATGGGAAATTGATACGACAAAGGTTCCGAGATTGTTGGCATGACACTGAAAGTTGCTTTTATTCTCGTACATTTCAAATTTAATCATGTGTCCATTCATACTGCAACGATTTAGCGATGGGTGTGAAGAGAAAAAAGGGTGAGATCGTTCGTTCCATCAGGCTGTACATGCATGATGAACCGTGGACAAGAAAGAGGCTCGAAAGAAGCAACTTACTAGTTTATACAGGAAATAGGCATAATGGCAACCTTGTCAAAGTCCTGGCTACTAAGATCGACAAAATCGTCACCGAATTCATTATTGGAGTTGGCGTTGGCATTGGCATTGGCATTGGCATCGTCGCCATAGTACTTGTTATAGTAATTAGCTCCGTCCGTTGGGGTCGCCATCCCAAGAAGAACTAATACAATCAGGACAAGAAGTGAGCCCTTGGAGAAGAGGGAACTTCCTCGAACGGCAACAAGAGCAGAACCTCTAGAATTCAGCATCGCTTTTGCACAGATATAGTTTTATTCAATGAAAAACGGGTTTTCTATCTCTGTTCTCGTATGCGAGGATGTGAAGTACGAATATGCAGATGTGAGAGTGTGAAAATGGTCGATTCTTGTGTAGAGTGGGAGGGACAAGTATTGTAGGAAGTCGTTTTAATAAAATCCCCTTTCTTGTGAAGTAACTGTGTGCAAACTGTAGACACATGGTACAAAAGAACGAACGAACAACGATAGAGACGGCCTCTGCACTGCACCCATCATACAGTACAAACCCGTCTTTGGAACGTACAATTCTAGCGAGTTTGTGTGTCCGTAATTTGACCAAAGCAGCCAAAAATAGTGTCCGTTGTTATAGCCAACAGCAGTCTGCTCCAAGATTGGCAGTTAGGTTTGGCTTTGGTACAATTTACGTATTTCGTTCTCCAACGGATTTTTGAAAAATGTTATTCAACGACATAAATTAGATAAATTAGTCGGAAACACGTAAAACTCCGCACACCTGTATCACCCATATCGCCATTGATAGTTAGTGTGAACGTTTTTCATGGAGCGTTTCTCACTTTTTTGAGCTCAATTCTTCAGGAGTATTTCATTAGAGAGCACTACAGTACACGTATGAAATTTATATTTTAAACGAAAACAATCCTACTTTTTGCTCACAAACACATCGAGACTCTCCTTGGGGATAACTGGCACAATAAAACGATGCCTGGGATCTTCCTCTCCAGCCAGCTCCTTCTTGACCAACGTCAAATCATATCTTTGCGAAATGAGTGAAACCACCATTTTACTTTCCAATAATGCCAAATATTGCCCCAAACAATTTCTCGGTCCATCAATAAATGGCAAAAACGTAAAAGGTTCCGGCGGCGACTTTGCTTCACTAGTAAATCTACTCGGGTCGTACACCATGGGATTCGGCCAATATTGTTCATTATGATGCACACTTTGAATATTAATGTTGATATTGCATCCACCAGGAATAATGTGATTCTTTCCAACCTTGGTTGGGTTGATGGTCTGCCTCATGACGCAGGGAACAACGGAATACAGACGAAGTGATTCTTTGAGACAAGCCTCGGAAAGTTCGAGTTTGCTCAAGTCTTCTCGAGCGGGGAGGCATGTCGCATCCATACCTTTTGCAAGCCAGTCTTTGTTTCCAAAGACACGTGTTGCCTCCTTTTCCACCTGCCGTAGTTGCGTTTGAATATATACATATTACACATGAGATGAGATGATGTGTATTGTAGAAAAGGTATAGAAACACTCTTGACAAAACCACTACAGTTCAGTACAGTACAGTATTAGAACAGTAAAACAACTCACCTCCTTTTTAATGTCGTCTTTTTTCATGAGTTCAAAAAACACCCAAGTCATCATGGCTGCAGAAGTCTCATGACCCGCCAACATGAACGTCTTAAATTCATCTCTCAATTGTCTTATCCAAGTCGAATCCAATTCCTTTCCAGGATTCTCCCTTTCAAAGTGTCCAAGAACCTTGTCCAAAACATCCTCCTTTCTCGTCGTCACCGTTCCCTTGCCTTCATCCCCTTTGTTCTTTCTCAAATTCCATCGATCCACAATCAATTTCGATACATAACAATTTAACCTCCTAATTCCATACAAATGCCTCCAAAAAAACGGCATAAAAAACATATACGACCTCTCAGGGCTCCACACCCTCTTATTCCCCTCCTCCACAATGGGCAAATACATGGTTGCAAACGTCGAATCACTCTCTTCCGCCTCCAAACTCAAAAAACACTCGGAAATGACCTGTAAAGTCAAATGCCTCAATTCTTCTGCAATATCCAAAGTCTGCTGCATCTCCTCACACTTATCCATTTTCTTCATGAGACGCTGTACCGCCCCCAATGTCGCACCGGGGATCAATTCCAATACGTCGACTTTGAGTGCTGTACTGATTTTCCGACGTTGGTCCATCCAACTTTTCCCCTCGGATGTGACGATTCCTTTGCCAAGGATGGGAAGGAATGGTTTGTAAGAAAAGTTGGAGTCTTTCTTGACGTTTTGGATTTTACTTTGAAGGATTTCCTTGAGGTACTGGGGATTTTCAATCGATATACATGTTTTACCGAGTAGTTTAAAGGAATAAATCGATCCGTAGGTTCGATGCCAGGATTCCATAAGATCCCACGGTGTATAAGTGAGGAATTGGAGGGCGGTACCGAGTATGGGGATGTAGGATGGTACCATGGGCATATTGAGTTGAGATCTTTGTAAGAGTGTCCTTTGTCTCGACGCATAGAGTGCGAGTACGACAAGGGTAAGGGTACAAAAGGCAAAGGATTCGGGTACTTTGAGAGAGGAAATGTAGGGTACCTTGTAAATAAATTTCTCGTTTTCGAATCCGTCGTAGTAAACCTTTTCGAGTTGCAATGCTGCGGAATAAACAGAGGTAAGGGCCAGGGTCATGACGAGACCAAAGATAGCATTTGTGTAAAGAAGTCCAGAAGAATCATTGGTTATTGCAGAAATCTGATTCTTTTCCGAGTGTCCATGCGATGAAGGAGGCGGTGATTTCGAAGAACACATGTTTGTTTCTTTCTTTTTATCTCTCTTGTGTGTGTGAGAGAGAGATGGGTGTGAGATTCAAAAGATGATTGAATATATAATGAACGAAAATAAAAGGATATACTGTACTACTGTAGATATATGATAAAAACGAGAAACAAACGGAGAGAGAAGAAAAAAAAAAGAGAAGCAATGTCTGTACCCTGGTACCGGTACGTACATGCCCCTTGTTACATTGTTCTGTTGCATGTAGGGACATACGTAGATGCTGCTGTACTTACAGACCACAAGCACTGTAAAGTATCTACAGTACAAATGCACGACGACGTACAATAGTACTGGTAACTATGCTAATGTAAAAATGTACGAAGATCTCTCTACGCTATTGCAAACCAATGTGAACCAATCGCCGACCACTCGGCACATTTCGTGTATGCCTCCACGACGATAGAACATCCAACTTTAACACTGATCTTTCCTTCCTTCATTCCTTCAATCATTCATTACATCCATCCATCTATCCATTGATTGTTGTTACATTCAAATAGTTCATCATGAGCGAAAGTATCAAAACAGACGAAAAGGTAAGCATCTCTTTCTTCATCGATAGGATGATGTGTACACATTGTGTTCAACAGAATTCCGTAACTCCTCCCTCTGTTGCTTCCACTGGTACACTGACCACGTCTTGAAAATGATTCCGATGGACCCTTCATTTCATGTAACATCTCTCATCTATATACTCACTCACTCACTCACTCATTCTGGTATCATGTCTTACTTATCAATGCATCAATCATTACCAACCTACAATTACACACACGCACACGCACGCACTACAGTCCACTGCGATTGCATCCTATATGCTTCAAGCGGGTCCCTCCTCCTCTACCAACCAAGAACAACAGCAACAACCACAACAACTTTCCAAAAATGCTTTGAAGAAACTAGCCAAAAACAAGGGAAAGGAAAAGAAAAAAGAAAAGCCTCAATGGGGAGACGGAACCAACAAAAAAAAGAAGAAAAAGGAAACAGCCAATAATAACAGCTCCTCCTCCAAAACCAAACCAGAAACTTATACGTTTGTCAACAAAACTCCCAAGGGAGAAAAGAAGGATATCCTCTCTCAACCCATGGCGGAAGCATATTATCCTTCGGCTGTGGAGGCTGCTTGGCAAGATTGGTGGGAACGCAAGGGGTTTTATACTTGTGATCCCAAGGATGCCATGGGGAAGAATCCGGACGAGGATAAATTTGTCATGGTGATTCCTCCTCCGAATGTGACGGGTTCGTTGCATTTGGGACATGCTTTGACAGCTGCAGTGGAGGATACGCTTACTAGGTGGCATAGAATGTGTGGTCATGCTACGTTGTATGTGCCAGGTAAGATATGGTTTTATATTTTATTGTATTTTATGGTTTTTGATGAATGGCTATGATTTATGTTCTATTTATAGAGTACATTATTGACCATTGCGTTTGTTTCTTTTTGGTTCCTTGATAGGTACGGATCATGCGGGGATTGCTACACAATCCGTCGTGGAAAAAATGTTAATGAAAGAAAGTGGTCAGACACGCCATGACCTTGGACGTGAAAAATTCGTGGAGAAAATTTGGGAGTGGAAGGATGAATACGGAGGAAAGATTACAAATCAATTGCGTTGTCTTGGTTCCAGTGTCGATTGGTCCAGGGAACGTTTCACCATGGACAAAATGTGCAACAAGGCTGTGATTGAAGCATTTAATCAGTTGCATGAAAAGGGATTGTTGTACAGAGATATGCGTCTTGGTAATTGGTCTTGTGCCTTGAAATCTGCCATTTCGGATATTGAGGTGGATTATTTGGAATTGGAAGGCCGTACTTTCCTGGAAGTTAAATCACACAAGGGAAATCCAAGGGATAAGAATGGAAAGTATGAATTTGGAGTGCTTACTTCTTTTGCATATCCGATTGAAAATTCTGAAGAGAAGCTTGTGGTTGCCACGACTCGTCTTGAGACCATGTTGGGTGATACGGGTGTTGCGATTCATCCGGATGATGATAGATACAAGCACTTGCATGGAAAGTGTGTGATTCATCCATTTAATGGACGTCGCATTCCCATCATTACTGATTCAGAATTGGTAGATATGAGTTTTGGAACTGGAGCAGTAAAGATCACTCCCGCTCATGATCCGAATGATTATGAATGTGGAAAGAGACATAATCTTGAATTCATTACCGTTCTTACACCTGATGGAGCCATCAATCAGAATGGTTCACAGTTTGAGGGTATGATGCGTTATGATGCTCGTATTGCTGTGGAAGATGCATTGAAAGAGAAGGGGTTGTACGTTGGAAAGGAGCCCAATAAGATGCGTCTTGGTATTTGCTCAAGATCAGGCGATATTCTAGAGCCAATGATCACTCCTCAGTGGTATGTCAATTGCGACAGTATGGCAAAACGTGCTGTGGATGCTGTACGTAATGGAGAGTTGAAGATTCTACCGCAAGAGCATGAGAAAACTTGGTACTACTGGTTGGAAAATATCCGTGATTGGTGCGTAAGTCGTCAGCTATGGTGGGGACATCAAATTCCTGCTTGGTTTGTCACGAAAAAGGGTGAAACTAACATGGATAAAAATGACATGTCCAATAATCATAGATGGGTTGTTGCTAGATCTGAAGAGGTAAGTAAATCCCCCAAAACAGTGCAACCATGTCGAAAGCCCATTTCGCCTTTGAGACTTATTGCTTAATCTTTCATCTTTTCTATGTACAGGATGCAATTGTGAGAGCAAAAGAAATCCTTCAATGTTCGGAGGATGACATTATTCTTGAGCGTGATGAGGATGTACTTGATACCTGGTTTTCATCTGGTCTTTTCCCTTTTTCGGTTATGGGATGGCCTGATAACACTGATGATATGAAGGCATTCTATCCCACATCACTTCTTGAGACCGGCCTTGATATTCTTTTCTTCTGGGTTGCCAGAATGGTGATGATGGGATTACAGCTCACCGATCAACTTCCTTTCCATACCGTGTATTTGCATGCTATGGTTAGAGATAAGGATGGGCGTAAGATGTCCAAGTCGCTGGGTAACGTTATTGACCCTCTTGAAGTCATTAATGGTTGCACATTGGAAAGTTTGTTGCAAAAGCTTGAAGCGGGAAATCTGCCTGCGAAGGAGGTAGAAAAGTGTAAGAAAGACCAGACTGCTGATTTCCCTGATGGAATTCCTGAATGCGGGTCCGATGCTTTGAGGTTTGGACTACTCGCATACACTGTTCAAGGAAGAGACGTCAACTTAGATATCAAGCGTGTCGTTGGTTATCGTAACTTTTGCAATAAGCTTTGGAATGCAACAAGATTTGCTCTTGAGTATGTATCAGACTTTAATCCCACTACTACATTACTTGACGATTTGATGAAGAGCGGTAAAATGGCTCTTCGGGATAAGTTTATCGTGTCAAGATTGATGGCTGCAATTGAAGCTGTTAACGAAAACTTCAAGTCTTACAGATTTGGTGATGCTCAGCAGGCATCTTACACATTTTGGATGGATGAACTTTGCAACCTTTATCTTGAGTTGATCAAACCAGTTATGTATGACAAAAGCGAAGCTAATGGAGATGCTAGATGGGCAGCTCAAGCGACTCTATGGTTATGCCTCGAGACTGGATTGAGGTTACTTCATCCCATGATCCCATTTGTCACCGAAGAGCTTTGGCAAAGACTCCCTGGTCGTGGTACTCTTGGTAATGATGAAAAGGAATCAATCATGATTTCAAAATACCCTCAATGTAATGAAACATACAAAAACGTCGCTGCGGAACAGGGGATGGAGGTCATCAAGAAAATTATTAACTCTTGTAGGTCTCTCAGAGCATCGTACCAAATCACAAACAAGACTCTTACTAAATTCTACATCAAAACTGCTTCTGACGCTGAGGTTATCAGGGCCCAAATTGATGATATTAAGACGCTTGGTAAAGCATCTGATGTTGAAATCAATGTTGATGAAGCAAGTTTACCGAAGTCTGTAGGAATTGATGTATTGGATGACCAGACAACCGTTCTCATGGACATTAAGGGATTAGTTGATTTTTCGGTAGAAATTCAAAAGTTGGAAAAGAATCTTAGGAAGACAATGCCAGCACTTGAAAATCTTGAAAGCAAAATGAGCGCTCCAGGCTATGAAGAGAAAGTCAACGAGCAGCTGAAAAAGGCTAATGCTGAGAAAATGGAAGGACTTCAGAAGAAAGTTGCTGATATTAAGGCTGCAATTGCGAACTTCGAAAAACTTGCACTTTCGGAAAGTAATTAATCATATACCATTATTGATTTGGAAAAATCAAAATTAGAGTAGTAACTAATCGATTCTGTGGCTTTAATGCTGCCGTCGCTGCTCATTGTACTATTAGTAACAAAGGGACCCAACTTCATTGGGAACTCAATATTATTCGGGCAGCATTAGTGGAATCGTTAAAAAATTCAAGTTCCTTTCTGCGAGCTTCTATTCTTCTAGCTTGTACCTGTAGCCTGGTGTATTCGTCATCAGCAGGACTGGCATCTGACACCAGTGAAAACATGGACGCGGACAGGTTCTTTCCATGTGATAATTTGATCGCCTCAGCTTTCTTTAAAATTTCAGACTTTTCACTTGATAGTTTAGTTCGTAATGATGATGACCATTTCAATGCGTCATACTTCACTCCTTGCTTCTTGCTGATTATCTCAAAAATATAGGCATAACCAAATGCAAGGCCGTCATCAGCGTATTCACTATCCGGACGTTTCACTCGTTTACGCAGCACTTCCTTCGTGTCTAAAGTAGAATCTAGCCAGAGAAGTGACAGTGGTGCATATAGAATAAAAGAACAGTCTAGAACCTGTTTTCCACCGGCCTCTGAAGTCTCAATTATTTTTTGGAAACGATTGGTTGAAAAATCCTGCTTGAAAATAGTAGAGTAATGATGAAGTCTTTGGAACGAAGGCTCGAGAATGTGACCAGTGAACTGCTTCGACTTCATAACTTCACGAAGTGCTACGCAAAACTGTCTCTCACAATTATTTTTGCGAAGAAGTCCAGAATGCAACAACCGAATTAGACCTAGCGCAGAGCCGACATTCGTCAGGGTTTCTTTTGCTCGCTCAAGTAGCGAAATATTATCTTCTTTCTTCGCCTTTAACTCTAGTAATTCACTTTTGAATGCAAGGGCCCGATCATAGCTGTAGAATGAAACTCCTTTTTTCAATTCTTCTTCGAACCACCTTATTTCTTTTGCTATTGATGAAAAGAACATATCATCTGACAATATTTCTCGAAACTCAAGTAAAGACTAGCACAAAAAGATGAAGTTTAGTTGGTGAATTAATGCATCAACATGACTTTTCTTTGGAAAAACATGAACATACCTTACAAATATAGTCATTGACGCGGTCGATAGCCAGCTTTGCCAATGCTTCACCGTGACAACGAAGTGATACCGAAACCCGTTCTACATCAAGTGAACAATGGGACCGACGTCCTGATGTCGAAATTTTTTCCAAAAATGTTTGCTGATTCATATTATATTGATGTGAAGAGATGAATTCTGAAATGTAATAGTTGTGTTATCCCATAATATCTAACATTCCTATTTAGAAAACAATGAAAAACTGACCTTGTAGGTTATTAATGACGGCAACGATATCATGACTTCTATCAGCTCTCTTCAAAGGGAGGTGATTATCCGTTATGTTTAACCCATAAGTTCGGGCAACGACAAACATTTCAGCGTGGCTTGCAGAATCCATGAGCCCCACCGTTGACGAAAGATACAGAGATTTCTCTAGTGCCCTTTCCACAGCTGATTTGATACAAAAATTAATGCCACAAAACTCAATAGGTAACGAATTGAGTATCTGGCTATGAAAAATTGCTTCTTTTGGAGAAAGGGATGGCATCTCTTGAATTTTACGTCCTAGGACTCTTTGCCTAAGTATGCTTTCAATCTCATCTTCAAGTGGCTGGACAATTTCTCCCAGAAGCAAATTCTCAACGAGATCTTGGCGATATTGATCAAGGTGCAAAGGTCCTTTGTATAAAGTATTGAGATATGTTGATGAAGAAAGTATTGTTTTGGAGGCATCCGATAGAGCGGAGAAAATCATCTGCATCCCTGCACCTTTGTGGTACACATGTCGCACCAACGGTGCATAAAGAGCTCTGTGAAAATAAAGGAATGAGCAATCGCTAGCTTCATCAACTATATTATCAATATCTGATACTGTATTCAACTGCTGCAAAAGATCCAACAATACTTCGTTCCTCAGATGTTCACTCAACACTGAAAGGGTTTCTTCATAGCAGGAACACATTGCCACTTTGATTGTGAAGCTATGAAGAAGTAAGTTCAAGTTTGTTGAAGGAATGGGTGGGATTACGGAGTCAAAACAATTACTTACATCCTAGTTGCACTAAATGATGACGAACCTTTCAAAAGCGCTTCGAGTACAGAAAGAGAAGCTCCTATTCTCGATATTTTGAGCTGCTTCATTTCAAATTCGTCACTTTGATCCAACGAACTATGCTTGCCATCGACATATGATCTGGAGTAAACAAAGAGGAGATCATGAGACAATTGCAAAAGGACGCAAGTGAAAGGTGACGATTGATTCCAAGGAACAATATCTCACCTTATGGGTTCCAACTGTCTAAAAATGGTGGATGCAAGTAACTTCAAAGCTGCTTTGTGTATACATACAAGACACGTCCTTCTACGCCGACGAAGCATTTGCTCAACGCCTTTTGCCAGTGTGCACAATTTTTCCAGAGCAGACAAATGAATGCTCGGAATGGGTATCATCAAATTTTTGTGCAATGCGAGATATTGGCGCAAAATCCTTGTGGCTTGTCGAGATATTTGAATGCCTTGAAGGAATATACCTATTTGGTGCGATACCTTTTCGACAGCAGTGGGTAAACTTTCTTCCTCTTCTCCTGTATGTGCTGACGGGGCCAAATCACATTCCGCAGATATCATCCATGCCACCCCCTTGCTATGCAAAGCTGATACAGACGAGCCAAAGGACTTATCCTGCTTGGAACAAAACTTTTTTGCTGCTGCAAAAATGTCATCGGTTGTATTTTGATCCTTCCCCATCTTACCTTTTAGAGGTGCATACCGTGATAAGAATTCAGCAGGGAAGAAGGGGAGTTCCCCAAAATAGGGTATGATTGGACATTTGGAAGGTAGCAAGGTATACAAAGAACGGTGCAACTTATCATCTGGAGCAATGTTGGAGGGAAGTAACCTACGGTACAGACAGTATAAACCATAGATACCTTTCACCGGCAAATATTCCATGTTTTGCGAATTGCTGTCAATAGAGGCAGAGCAACGATTGTACAAGATTTCAAGTCCATGTTTTACATGCATGTGTACAATATTTTCATTCTTGTCCAGAGACATTTCATTATCGGGATCAAAATTTTGTTCAATGGCCATTAGAAAAGTTCTCGAAGATAGCAACGTAAAATCAAGTTGCATAAGCATCCGTTGCAGCATTCTCAAATCATCTTTGGAGATGGACGACAACGGTTCATCCTTGACATGTTCTTGCATCATATCTTGATCGCTGCTGTGATTGGATATATTTTTCCCTTTTGATTCTTTCTGGTCTTCCAAACAAACACTTGCATCTTTTGATAATGATGGCGGTTCCTCCTTGACATTTTCTTCCACTACTTCTTGATCATTCAAGTGATCAGATGAACTAAATTCCGCTGATTTGTTTCCGTCTTCTAGACCAACACTTGCAGCCTTGCCATCAGAAAGACCTTGATCAGAATCTTTTCCCCCCTCATCCATCGTTTCCTCCTTTGATTCGATGTTTATTTCATGACCATGAGATATCATAGATTGACCTACATTGTCGCCGACATGAATATCCACAAAGGGAACAGGCCTTGCATCATCATCGTCGTCGTCGCCACCGTTTTTCCATCCACGCTGATCACTGCCCTTTTCATGATCCATCACCACAGACTTGTACAGATCCCATGCATCCATCAACTCCTCATTATTTGCAACTGCTGCATCTAATTCAATTAAAATTTCCAACAGTTTCGCCAGAGACTCCATCAGTGGCATGACATTTCTGACACTACCAAACAACCTTGGCAAATGACTCTCATCACAACTATCCATATCTATATTCTTCGTACCAAGACTTTCCGTATCCATACTCCAATCGTACAATGGCACCATACACCCATTTATCTGACAGACAATATTGCCCACTAGCTTTTGTATTCGATTTGTATAATTATAAGTAATTTGCAACACTGGTATAAACTTTCCAATCCGTCTCAACAATTCCCTATCCCTCTGAATCATCAATCCTTCATCGAGCATATTGACTTCCTTATCTTTTTCATTGGCATCCAGTTTCAAATCCCTCGCAAAGATATGAATCTGAGGTAAGAATTTGGACATGGACAGACTGTACATTTCCGACGCCTCCTCGCATAAAACGGACATGGCCGTAATCGCCTTGATGGTTGTATTATAATAATTCAAATGATCATGATGATCTTGAAAAATGTGGCTTGTTGTACCACTCTGCATTTCTACACCCTCCGTGGGAGGGGGAGGAGAGGCAGTGCCCTGAAGACACCCCTTTAAAAGATCCTGTGGTCTGGTTCGTTCCGGTGGATTGAGGTCAATGTCCGCCACGGCATTGGAGGATGTAGTACTTGGATCATGAAGACAGGTGAAGGATCGCAGTTGAGCCGCAGCCGCTTGGGTGGAGGTGCTAGTGGAAGAAGGGACCGTGGCGTTGGGCGATAGGAGAGAGAGTGACACCTGATGAGATTCAATGACATGATCAAGTCGTTTTTGGACCAGATTGGACATGGATAACTAAGGAATTATAATATACGATAGGTGGAAAATGTCTTTATGATGGTTGATTTATTGAATGTGATTGATTGAATAAAAGGGCTTGAGAATTTAGAAATGAACTTGAGAACTGTGTATTGTATGTTTGTTGTGTGTGTGCATTACAGTAAGAGGAAATGAATTGCATCAGTTCCTCAGATTCTTTTCTCTGTTTTCTATTTTTTTGTATTCCTTTGCGGATTCG
>JAAMXU010002251.1:15944-48700 GCA_019693545.1 Chaetoceros muelleri
CCAGTTGGCGCGATTTAGTGGGGGTTCTGAAAGATCCATGGGAATAACAGCCTCTACCATACAGACGTAACCCGGAATTATTTTTTCAAATGAAATTCAAACAAGCGAGCAGCCAGCTCTACAGTACAACAGTAGTAGCGGTTCACCCCACAGTACGATTCAACGAAACATTCGCTCAAGCTACGGTACAAGAAGTACCCGCAAACTGCCAGTACTACTGGCCGTATTAGTACACTGATGGTACTACTGTAGTAGTAGTACCACTACTGCACACTCTCACACATCTCTATGATTTGAAATATTGCGGGCTCTAACTGTGTATGCTCCATCTATCGCGACAACCGACAACTTTCACAATTCTTGACAAAACAGGACACAGCACAAGAGAACAAACACCAGACGGCACAATAAACACTTGCTGTCTGTCGGCGCTTGCTAACCAATAAAGAGTAGATAGGTAAAGTGACAAAAGGCAGCCTAGCTCATAGGAAACATTGTAGCATAGAAAGGCAAGCAACGCCACTACGGTACCATTTCAAAAATGAGTTCTCTGGAGAATCTCCCCAAACCGGACGAACAGACCAAGCGCAAGATGCAGCGGAAACGAAAGGCTCCTGCTCCCGTAGTAGTTGCAGCGCCATCCGTAGACAATGTGACTGCCAGCAAGTCCAAAGCAAAGGGGCGTACTTCTTCTTCTGCGCCACAGCAACAGCAACCACCAGCATCGTCTACAGAAGCGTCATCTGTATCGATTGCCATTCAATTTCCCGCCATGAACGAATCGTCAGCTGATGCTTACAATGATACAATCGATCGAATATTACTCAATTCCGAATCGAGACAAGGGCCAAAGAATGCAACCATATTCGAATCATCGTCATTTGGATCTAAATCCCCCTACAAAGATTCTACGGGCGGAAAACTCACAGCGGAGGAACTGAATCAACTTTCCGTATTGTCGTCCACGGTTGACGTTTCTGTTCGCAAAGGCCTAGATAGTAGTAATATTGATGTTGCGTGTGATACAAAGAAAGACAATGGTCATGATTTCAATTGGTCCTGTATCGATGTGGATTCTGTCACTCAACTGATTGGATTGTTAGAGGATCATGTCAAGAGTGCTCTTGCTATTGATTTGATTCGAGAAGCTAGAGAAGCTCATGATCAAGAAGATGAGGAGGTAAGTGCTACGTATAGCATGTCCTATGTAGAGCTTCTTTGTTACTCTATTTATGTTGTTTGAGTTTTTGTTTGGATGCAAACTTGATTTGGGATATTAACCTTCCATTGGACGCTTTTTGAATTTCAACAGTGGTGGGAGGAAGATACACAATTATCTCGTTCTTGTTGGATGAATCGTTTTGGAATTCTACGTCAAGGCCTTCAAGCAGCTACGATTTTGCTCTCCGTCATGATCTCGCCCAATATAGATCGAAGTGTTTTCAATGAAGATGTGATTGAATCCATAATTGCACTCATGAGGGTTCATCTCGTGAATCATATCATTCCATCCCTCTCTTGCACTGGTCATACTGCATCTTTTGCATCCATGGGTGCATGTTGTGATGATGAGACACCCCAAGAAGAAGAAAAAGAAGAAACAGCAGCAGCACCTCGAAAAAAACAAAAAGTGACCAAAAAGAAAGCCAAAAAGTTGGAAAAGGAGGAAACAGCATCTCCACAAATTTTAATCAAGCTTCTCAAAAAGGTATACATGGGAATCTCTTCCACTGTCGGATTGCTGACAAACCTAATCGAGAGAATTGATTTTTTGATTCATGCCGTTTCTGTGGATGATCAACCCTTATTATCAATCTGTGCCTCGGCACTTTCATCCTTGACCATTGATCCAGCCGTTGGGTCTGGAGCGTCGAGAGAAAATACGTCTCACACACACGCTGTTCAAATGGCTTGTGTGTCTCTTGTCACCACGATTTTCCGGAAACATCCCAAACACCGTATTGTGATTCTGGAAGATTTATTTCCATTGTTGCTGAAGATTCCTACCTCCAAGAGATCCATGAGAACGTTTCCTGTCCGATTGTTTATCAAGGCTTCACGTGTATCATCTGTGTATGGGAAGAAAAGTAGTAGTGGCCCTTGTCGCGTTGTGACACCTCATGGAGGTCTACGTGGTGATGGGCAGGACTTTATACAAGTGATCACGGTGTTGATCTTGTCCATGATCCACGCATGTGTGACCATGCCATATTCGAGACCTTGTCAAGACAAAGATGAAACGAATGCCAGACGCTTGTCTTCCGGCCTTGCTGAATGCGAGCGAACCTGTAAAATCTTCGCAACTCTTCTTGTTCAAAGGTGTTCTAAAAAAGGAGAAGAAGGTGGGGCATCTGAATTTCGTCCTATCCTCTCCAATCTTGTAGATGATCTCCTTCTGGTTCAATTGTTGCCACAGTTTCCATCTGCAGAAATGCTATTGTTGGAAATTTGTAGGAAACTCTGTGATGATCTTGTGGCTAATAGCGCTGTTGGTAACGGGAAAAGGACGATTTCATCCGAACCAACGTATCTTACCACAGCCATGGATACAGTTGGGACGATTTGTTCAGATACAGCTGCCAAAATATCGTTGGCTAGAGAAAATCCCCTGGTTTTTGCCGAAGAAGTCGATGTTGATGCTTTGAATAAAGGTGCCGATCCTTCCAGTGACTCAACAGAGGTCAACCGCTGTTCCTGTGGTAGGACGACGTTAGTTGATACTTTCATGTTAGACTGTGACCGATGCCACAATTGGTTTCATGGGAGTTGCGTCGGTATAGCTAAAGATAAACTTCCCGATGTGTGGATTTGTGATGAGTGCACTATGCAGATCATGGTTGTTGACCAAATGAAAGTATTTTGTGCCAAAAACAACGACAAAGAATCGTCATTTGGTAAAAGTCAAGGCAAATTGGATTTATCACAAGATGACAAGGTCCACATCATGCGTGTCCTACTGCTGAATTTTCTTATCCACCAAGAGAAACTCTCCGACTCAACCTTTTCTTGTAATTCTCGACAATTTCATCTAGCTAGATTTGTCAAAGATATCAACATCGACAGGAAAAGTTGTGAGGGTAACTTATTTTCAAATGTCGACCTTATTCAATCTCAGCTCCTCGACATGTGGGATCTCCAAATAGACAGTGATCATGGAGTGTTCTCTCAAAATTACCAACGTTGCGAATATTTATCTGACGAAGGAAACGCCAAGCTAATGCTAACTTTGAACGCTTCAAAATCGCAATTAGTGGCGTCGATCCCTCAGTTACTTGGAATTATCGTTGCTCTGATGGGTGATGAGAATAACGTATCATTACGAAAATTAGCTGTGAAAGCCTTGTCGCAAATTGTTCAAACGGATTCGTCACTGATGGCTCAACGCAGTGTACGTGAAGCAGCGACAAAACGTTTCAATGATGAAGCCATATCTGTCCGCGAGGCAGCTGTTTCTCTTGTGGGTTTCTACGTTCTTCAGACGCCTGAAGCTGCCAAAGCCTTTCACATCCCTTTGCTTTTGAGACTCAATGACGAAGGAATCAGTGTGGTAAGATACACCAAAAGATGTGCCATTGTCCACTCTACTTATGCAATGTATCTTACATTTTTAATATTTTACACAGAGAAAACGAGTCATCAAAATATTTAAAGACCTCATCAGTGTGAACCCATCCTATCCTGAAAGATCTGCAGTACTTATGATGCTTCTTGCTCGAGCATCAGACAGAAAGGAAGACGATGGAGTGCGTGATTTAATTTATGAGACCTTTTCCGCTCTATGGTTTGCAACTTCTGATGATCTTGATTGCGTCCATTCATCCGCTGCGATTGTTACACCACTTCGAGACACGACTACAAGTCGTACGAACTTTGTAAGAGATACAGCCAGACAAATGATTGAAGTGGTAACTGTCTCTTCTTCTTCTTCAAAGCACCTTACAAATTTGGTGCAAGATATGCTAAATGGTCAAGGAGAGAAAAGTGAAGAAAAAAAAGCAAGCCAGAGGAAGATAGACAGAGTTGCAGCTGAAAAACACTGTTCTAAAATAGTTGCTTGCCTGATTGAGGAGTTAGTTGTTTTCGAAGAAAATCGAGACAACTTATCCCAAAAAGAAGCAGGGCAACAATTGGTGTCAATACTGACGACCCTTCATGTATTTGCAGAAGCTTCTCCTTCACTGCTCCTGGGTCATTACGATAATTTGCTACATTATCTAAAAGCTGAAAATGGAGTTCCATTGACTAGTGAATCTTCTATTGTTATACAAGTTTGCAGGATTTTGAGCCATCTTTCTCCATGTTTGAGCAGTCTGAATATCCAGCAACTTCTTCACGGAGAAATTTCGAAGGATCTTGTAAAAATTGCCTATAAATTTGGGATGTTGGCAGCAGGAGCCGCCGTAGAATGCCTTGTGAAACTGGCGACGCACCAAGAAAGTGAACGACATAATCCTTTGATGACCGCTCTCATGAAATTAGTTCGGACATTTTACACTCATCTGTTGAAAATGAAAAACACCGCTCAAGATTTATCGAGACTGAAAGATAAAGAAAGAAACAACATACACAGAGCACTATCTGTTTTAGGTTACATATGTCGTCACCATCATGGAAGGAGTCAGACTATCATAAATGGTGACGTTCAAGACTTTGTTGAGGTTTCACCACCCGACCTAACGTGGGAAAATCTTCCGTCGTCATGTTATATTATCTTCAAAACATACCTAAGCAAGACAGATACAAGCACAAAGTGCAAAGCACTCAGAGCCATAGCAGGAATTTTTTCATCATACCCTCGAATAATGCTGGCATTTGAGCAAGAAGGCACTTTGTGCAAGGTTATGTCCATGGACGCTAAACCTGAACTTCAACTCGAGGCGCTTCAATGCTGGCGTGAGATTCTTATTACCGAAGAACAGCGCATTGAGAGCGGGGAAGCAAAGAGACAAATGGAATCGAAGGCTGACATAACCACATCTAAAAAGGTATCTGGAGATCAAGACGGAGATGCTAGTCTCATCGGGGCATGTTGCATTCAACACGCCCCGCGCATTTTTGCAATGACTTCAAGTGTCGATCCCAAGATTAGGCTCCATTCTCTCCTACTAATAGAGACGCTGTTGCGCCAAGGACTTGTAAATCCTATGGAAATGGTAAGTGAATATTAGTGCATCAAAGCATGTTCAATACGAACGAGTTCATCTGTGCTTATCACTTCTTTCTATAAAGATACCTGTGCTTTTTGGTCTCCAAGGTGACTTGAAACACGCACAAATCCGTCTATGTGCACACCAAATGTTAGTAGAGGAAACAGAAAAGCGACCGGATATGATTAGGCAACTCCTATCAGAAGGAATAAGACACTGTTATGACTTCCAGCATAAAATATACAAGGACACAGACGCAATTACTGCTGTGACTAGGAACAAGGGTCCAAATAATATAGTCCAAATTGAGTGTATCTTTGGACAAATTTTTAGGGACTCGGTTCGCAACAGTCGTTCACATAGTATTCGGGTTATCAAAACTTTGCTAAATAGATTTACTTCCAAGGATCCGGACGATTCTCCGACGAGTAGAGTTCCATTGCTTTCATTCACATCTGAAGTGCTTGCTTATCTACCTTACAATCATCTTGGAGATGTTCTTTACGTCATTCACAACATCGCCAGTATAGTAAACCTTGAGTCCAATGAAGTATTAGCCAAAATGACTAATTTCCTTCGTTGTTATGGGTTATCTGAGAAAGATGTAGGTACTGTAGATAAAGTCAAGTTACGACGACTTCTTACCAAGTCGCAATTCAAAAAAGAGGATAAAATGAAATTTGCTGAACTGTGTGCAGCAGCCAATAGCATTGTGCTACTTGTCAGGCTTTCCACATTTCTTCGCGAGGCATACAGTGGAGTGACTACTTCTCGCTTGATGGAGTACCATCCCGGTGAAAAGGAACGTATCACTGATCGTGGAATCAGCAGAATTGATGATACTCTCCCGTTCCACAGTAAGTTTCCTCATGCAATCTCCCCAGATGGAAAGCAGGTTGATCTGGATGTTTTGGTAAATCAGTATATTGAATTCTGCAGAGTTTGCAAGGATCATGATTTAGACGAACTTCCCCACAATACATAAGGAAGACAGGAACTCTTGTGCTCTTTGACATGTTTCAATATCGAAAGTAAGAATGATTTATTTACACCCCTGTATGCTTGCTTTATCTAGGTCAGCCGCGATGACATCCTGGTTTGTTGAAGTTCTAATTTTAGAATGGTGAATATGTTCATAGAATAGAAACAAGGAAATTTTGGTTGCAAGAAAACAAATCCATCCCAAATCCAATGGTACCTTCCAATTGTATGCCTTTGACGGCACCCATCTTTCCCTATACCTTGTATTTTTCATAGCACGAGTAGCACTCAATACTGTAATGTAAAATAAATGACAAATGACCTTATTGCTTTGGTTACATGAACTATTTTTATGTCCTATTTTCAGAGAGTTATGGGCAGATCTACCAAAACAAACATGTAATACTAACAGTTGCTATACTAAAGCATGATCAAATTATTTGAAACAAGATTTTCTATCATATAAAGTATTAATTCAGTGAGATGTGATGTGATGAAGAGCGACGAGTTCCATGCTGCCCTTACTCACTTGATAACTGTCTTAGACAATGCAAGGGACTAAATTCATTCCAATGCTTTCAACACATCAAGCATCTACCTAAGGCCTCTTGCCTCTTCCTTCTTTCTGATGGAGAGAGAACTGATACTTGGACATCGTTTTCTTGATGAACAGAGTACGCGTACCGGTAGATTACAGAACGAAAGGTGATGTACTAGAGAGAGCTATGAGCGCGCCACGGGGCGTTTACCAACAGCCAACTGGTAGGGAGAATGAGAATGAAGGTTCAACGCGTCAATTTTTGTATTGCTTTTGCATCCCGGTCAAGCGCATCTCCTACATTGTGAACTTGGTGCAGTCTATTTCAAGGATTGCCTTACAAGGAATAAAATGATGATGGGTGTTTTATGTCCCACAATGGGAGTCAAAGATTCGATCAGATTGTTACATCGTCACAGTCAAGCTTAATAGTTTGCAATTAGCAACTCGCGGTCCTCGGTATAACCTCATTAACGCGCGAATGCCTCTGTGCAAGAATACAAAAGGTGTGAGTTTTTTGGTATATAAAGCACAGATACTACGTGTATTTCTCAGTAACTTTACGGTATTGTACACATTTCAATGTACACATTTCAATTTTTCTTTTTATTTCGTGTATTGTACAAGTTGGATTGAACTTCCTTGCAAATAGAAAAGACCGATCAACCAACAAATTATCATCCAGTCGACATCGACCTCTAGTCACCAACAATGCTTTTTGACGATCTTCCTCAAGCTAAAAAGGGATCAACGTCATCATCCCATAATCAAGAGGACAACGCTCAAATACAAACTCCAGCAGCACCACCAGAAATAACAACGATACGGCAACAAGATGAGACTGCAGAAGCGACGGATTCTAATGTCACAGCTGAAAGCAAGTCTAAACCAAAGTCACTAGTCGATACAATTGGAAATGCGGGAACGACAATGGCGTTTGTTCCAGCTGCTCTTCGAAAGCGCAAGGCAGTGGTAAAAACATTTGTAAAACCTCGTAGATCTCAAGTGAAAAATCAAACTCTTCTCGATGGGGCTGCAGACGCATCTAGCAGTCTAGAAAAGACTGCAAATGATCAAGATGATGAAAGATTGGAGGGTGAAAACAATAATATGAAAACGGATACACCGGAAGAATCCGATATCCATAATAACAAACGACAACAAGATGATGATGATGAAGAAGAATATAAGGAACCACAGCATCTTACAGATTTACATGCATCGGTTCGATCGGCTGATATGTACCATCCCATGATGCCAAATGATTATCTAGCCTACAAACAAAGAAAGGAAAATGAGCTGCTTCAAGCTAATCTGGAAAAACAGGCACAAATGACTATGGAAATGCAGAGGAAACTTAGAGAACAAATTGAGGAAGAACGAAGAAAAGCACTGGATAGCGGGGATGTAAAGAGAATCATCGAAAGTAGAGTCACCAAGCCGATGGAAAGTGGTGCCGTGACCAGTGGAATGGGCAGAGGACGAGGCAGAGGATTAAGTAATCTTCCTGCATGGTTGGTAAAGAAACAGCAAGAGGAAAATCAGTAGATAAGATATTAACTTCAGGAATAAGATCATAAGATGGACTCATTCCTTTTTTACTATTTTGTACCGTTCATTTCATCAGCCAAACGTTTCATACCAGAGATAGATGCAGTGATTGCATCTTTCACGTCACGAGCCTCATGGTTCGAATGATCCAACATGGCATCGAATACGTCGTTAACTATTTCATCAGGTAGATATTTCAATCCTCCCCTGGGGTTTCCCATGAGAGTCATAGCTTCACAAGCATAAAGTCTGATAGTGGCCCTGAGACGTTTCGAGATCGTTCTATGACTTTCGGTTGTCGGAAGGTCTTCACGTAATACAGCATCGGCAAGGCATGTCACAGGTGCAGGATTATTCAATTCCAGCGAGACGAATGCCAAGGAAACTCTTGCAGATTCCAAGATTCTTTTGTGACTGTCTGACGGGGAAGTACTCTCATGGCATAGGGCCATACACGTGGTCAAACAGGTGACGGCAGTAGGTAAAGGATTTAACAAACTAGCATCCAGCTGTTCTTTGTCATGAGGCCAGTTACCATTTCCACTTTTCATAGTGTTGTAAAGGCCTTCACAGGGCATAGTACAGTGAAGCGATAATGTCAATACTATGCATAAGGCGAAAGAAAGAGCATTGCATTTTAGAGGGATATATGACTTGGCCGCCTTTCACTTACCAATGTAACTTTCACTCAAGTGAAGCCAAGGAAAAGGATTCCTACTACATTTTTTCGATAGTTGAATAAATCGAACCATACATTCACAGGAACCTACATAATTTCCGCAAGCCTGTGAACAAATTGCAGTATTATACAACAATTGCTCCACTGATAACTGTTTCATCGTGCCATCGCTGTGTAAAGTGACTCCACTGACCGAAGTATAATTCGTTTCGTTTCCTGGAATGTCAATCAGAGACAGAGCTAATGCATAGTAATGCATGGCAAGATGAAACTGCCCGGCAGACTGATGTACTAGACCAATGTTGTTGTTGTAAATGGCCTGAAGAATGTTTGTTGTATCATCACTTGGATTCTTATCCATGGCATTTTGTGCTTCAGAGCATAGTTTCATTGATTTGTTGGAGTTGCCTTTCAGATATTCCAACTTTGCTTTTAAGACAAGAGCATGCTGATTTTGAGAATTTGACAATCTCATTTCATACGGTGTTTGGTTATCATCATTTGGAATAGAGGAAGCTGCATCATTCGCACTCCCATTACTAACGCCGTTTGAGAGGAATGCTATATTTTTGTGACGAGGATGATCGTTTGCTGTTCCATGCCCACTATCAACAGATGGCGACACAGAGTCCTGAATGCTCGCAGTACCATCTTCCATAGATTCAACATTCAGTTTTTTCCCAGAAAGATTGTGATTGTAAATTTCCATTGCATTTTTCAACTCCTTCCTAGCCTTTTTCAGATTCAATTCTAAACTACTCGTATCTTCCTCTGTACACCTAAATAGATAACGGGCTCTATAACAATGTAAACGAAATTTCAATTCCAAATCTGATTCCTGTTGAAAAGATACGGTTTCATCGCCACTGCAAATTTCGTCTGCAGTGGATGCTCCTGATCTAAAAGTGACATAACGTTCAATCCAGTTTAATATAGTCCCCACAAAATCCAAGTCAAATATTTCCAACATGCAATCAACGACAAGAAAGGCAATTTTGCACTTTACATCTCCATATGCAATATCCTCAAACCCACTCTCATCTTTTAATACCGCTTCACAAATAGGATAAATAATGCTTTTCGCTGTTTCGTAGTCACGTGTGTAAAAAGCATGCAGGGCCAAATTGTAAGTCAATACCAACTGATGAAGAGGCAATCGAGCAGAACTCTCTCCCCCACCAACATCAGTTTGAGAACGCAAAGTCTTCAATGCGGTCAGAAACGTTGCATCTGTTGTCTTTGGATTATTCGCAAGGTACGTCAGAAGCGCCAAGTTATGCTGTCTGGTAAGATTGCTACCGTTGCTTTCCATGTAGGATTTCAATGCTACAGCGGACTCTCCCCTCGCCTCATAGAGGAATTGGGCACGACTCTCTGGGTTCGATGAAAGGCGGCGTCTTTGACCAACTGTAGACATGTTCCCGCTTTGGATTTGTCAGCGAACAATATTCAAATGACGACGTGGAATTCCAGTGGCCGGTACGTTATTGAATGGATAGTACTACCAATTGCTACTAGTTTTTCGAAAAAAATGAAATTTCAAAATGAGTCAGTCCTATCGAAACTCTGTGCTGTAAGCAAACACCATGAATGTCTTTCAACGCCTATCTTTTTGTGTTGATTGAAGGTAAGATGGGGAGAAATAGTTATTATCTTTCTCTTACTTTCTTTCAAATGGTTGGTTGGTTGGGAGCAGGTGGTACCGTTGATTTGATTGTTTGTTTCGATGGAGTCCGTATTCAGAATTTCTATGTGCTTTGCGCAACCCCACGTAAGTATTTTGATAATTCTCTTCCCGCCTTTCAGCAGTGCGTTCGTTCTACTAAGTGTACTGTACTGTACTTGTACTACTACTCGGGGGTACCTACTACTACAATCACAGCTCTCGAGAGTGTGTTGTGTGCTATTACTACTGCACTATGAGGAAGTGTAATCAAGAAGCATCAACCACCACCACCGCAATGCGATGCTGCACTTTCAACCCCTAAAATTCCAAAATAACAATTACTCATAATATTAAATAATACAGTTAAATTTACAATATTTCAATAAATCAACCTTAACAAATCGATAAAATATAAAGCAACCGCATGCTGCGAGAGGTCCTCAAACCACAAGAATATATCCTGTGGACGATACTATTCATACAACGTGATGAGACAAAAAAGAATAAAAAAATAAAATTGAGTTCCTCCAAAATTCACAAGAATCCAAAAGATTGAAAAACAAACGGAGTTCAAAACCGATCAGAGTTTACCCCAAAGTGTCCACTGGCTTATAGGACGGGGCCTTTCATATCCTCGTCATGTATCGATAAGACGGGGAAAGAATAATTACATCAACTCGATTCATGCCAGAAAGCGACAAGGAGCATTTCATCGTAGTACAGTACACACATCCAAATAAAAAGACTGAAAACCCATCCTTGGAGCATTCCTCCATGTGAAAGCGGCACAGCACACAAGACACACCACCGATCAGAGTTTACCCCAAAGTGTCCACTGGCTTATAGGACGGGGCCTTTCATATCCTCGTCATGTATCGATAAGACGGGGAAAGAATAATTACATCAACTCGAAATGTGTGTTTTGCTGTTTTTGATTTGCAGCTGCTGTAGCTCTTTGCACCGTAGAGAAGGTCATGGGATCAGGACAAAACGTGGGAGGAAACACTTACATTTTTCTGACTCAGGTGGGAAAGGAGTATTGTATCCCTACTTGTGAGTCCTTCTTCAATGTCTGTCTACAGCACACGGGAGACTCCATCCATGGACTAATTAATAACGAAGATTCTACGACGGCGAGGTTCAAAAAATATGAGAGAAATATTCATAGTTTGACAGATAACTCCATAGCGTCTTGAAATCAATGGGCATCAGAGAAAAAATACTCCACACAATTTTAAATTGTCAAGTTCGGACAGGTAAACGGCGAATTTATTTTCTAAACAGATCATTTGCACATTTCAATTATTTAAATAAAAACACAAAGCAAACGAATTTTTCACATACCTTGTGACAGGGTCAATCACATGTCTCCTATCATATGAGCGGTGGAATTTTACTGTGATAGGATCCTGTATTCATTTCTTTTTCTTCACTGGCAATTTAGCACAATGTGCGATGTTCATTCTATAAAATACTCTGCGATATCATTGTCATTTTCGCTTGTTTGTTTATGTATGTGGTATCTTCCATCGTCTTCATTTTGTGTGGTCGATAGTCGATAGTCGAAAGCCATCGAAAGTCGGAAGCCAGGAGGAGGTCGATTGGTGAAGCGTCGTGGAGTGTTGTGTGCTATGTACTATCTACCAGGTAGGAGTACTGTACAACAGAGCCATAATCAGTGCTCTCTATCATCTCCCGTCAGCGAATGGCTGCGGGGAGATATGATCCAAAAAGGAAAAAAAAGAATAGGGAAGAGAAGAGAGAGAGAACAAGTGGCATAAGGCATAACCCATAACGATTTTTCATGTTCCCGTGTCCCGTGTCCCGTGTCGCACTTTTCATTTCTTTCATTGGCGTTACTGATTGCTCGCAGATATAAATAATAACTTGTCAATTAGCGGAACTGTAGACCCATTATACTCCATAAAATTCAGTATGGCTTTACCAAATCACAATGAACTGGTAGGACGACATCGTCTATTCAATGTCGTGTCCTGCTTGGGACAGTCATGCCCGTGGACACGTTCCATTAAGGCGCATGAAATGCTGCATTTCCTCAAGAGTGAAGCGGATGAATTGAACCACGAGATCGATTTAATGAACTCTGACGACGTTGGTTTGAACGATCTTAATAATACCCGAGGGTGTTATGTTGATAGGAAGAAGGCCATGATATCAGAGCTCGGAGATATTCTTTTTGATGTGCTCATGTTGGAAATGATTATGAGAAGGTAAGTATGTCTAGAAGTAGTGAGTGAGAGTACCTTATCTATCATGTTAGATTCTATCTATCATGTCATGAACTTATATCTATAGACGTTTCATCTAACCACTTTGTTTTCTAAAACACAACCATTTGAATACTTTTAACTTTAAATGGGAATAAAGGGACTATGGTATTTCAACTGATGAAGCATGGCAGACTGCCGCAGAAAAAATTGAGCGAAGAACTCCATACATGAAAGAATGGGGAGACGGCATTTCAAATGCAAATACTGTTGAGGACGCGGAGAGAATATGGAAGGCTGTGAAAGAAAAAGAAGCTGACAAATTAGACAATGGCACACGCTTAAATGGGGATGCAGCAAATAAATATTCTTCCAATTTTGTATCGAAAAGAAGTTTTGATTTGGTTTGCATCAAAGGAAGATATGTTTGGTCGCGCATCAAGTGTCATGGAAAACTTCTTGTGGGCGCTGTATTTGGCTATTTGTTCTCTCATTTTTGGAGTGATTCTCGATGCAAGCACAAGAAATGAACGTACAGTAATGTAGGACATAGGGACACGTTTTGTGCTAATTACTACGCACCGTAAGTATTCTGACATTTTTGTCCACTACAGGTAGAGGTGCCACGAATTCAAATTTGATTCTTTGTGTCAGGAAGGATTCGCATTTGTCAAAAAAGGAAAGCAATTATTCACACGAACAAATTAGACGGAACCACTATCTTGACACAAAATATCATCGGGATTAAACAAACAGAATATCCAAATTCAACAATAAAACTAAGAATCGAACGCAAACATCAACCATGGTTCAGCTTGCACACTACAAAGCCGTCAATTTGGTGAGTGGCCACTCACAGATCAACTTACTTGCTCATAAGCAATGCCTGTTTCCATCTTTGTATCAACCCATTTCTCATCTCGTCTTTTTTTACATTAGGCTCGTAAATTAACAAGTCAAAATGAAAATGACATCCTTGGGTTCTCTGGTTATGGTAAGTAATGTGTCCATGGTTTATCTTTCACATGCAATTCTATTAACCTGAACTGAATAGTCCTCTTACAATACCATTACTCGATTCTTCAATGTTCAATATAACAGAGGATGAAGGTGACGACATTGTCTACACAAAAGATATGTGTGAAGACCTCGCGAAACACCTCATGCACGTCAAAAACCTTCCTCAAGGATGCATGAAGTTTGAAGACATAGTTCATACTGTCATGGTTAACGAGAAAGACATTGCTCATCCTACCAGCTGGATGTCTTGAGCATTTCTTCAGGCTTTGGTCGTTATCTGTCTATTTCCTTTTTATTCGTCAATGCGTAGTACAATTGAGTACTAGGTATTGCAAGTTTAGTCAACCAGGGAAACGACTTCATAATATCAATTTGTTTTCGATCAACTAATTAGGTACCTTGATTGTCATACTACGAGACAGTCTTTTGAATAAAAATTAAAGTAATTTTGTCTATTTTGAAGACTTGTATTTTTGTACAAACCGAAGAATGGCATCACCACCCACAACAGTATCATCACTTTCATCATTCTGATGCAAGGTCCATATATCATCCAGCATGTCCATAAGTATAGCTGGAGTAATTTCAGCATGCCAGCACTTCCTCAAGACGACCAAAGCTTCCTGCTTTGCATCATCCCCAAGTCGAAATATATCGCTAGATAGTGCCTTGATACATAATTGCTCGGCTTCGTCTGGAGAGGTTGTTTTAAGAATTGATACTAAAAGCATTCCGACAGGGTCCAAAATCTCTCTTGGAAATATGCCACAAGAACCGTTTATGAGCGTTTGTATAAGTTCCGACCTCAAAGGATTTATGATCTCGAGTAATTTTCCCTTTGAATCCGCGCCATGCGAATCATTTGACAAAGTTAACGAGATAAACTTCAGATAAAAGAGAAAGTATGAGAAACGGGTATGAATAACATTATTCAGTAAACTATGCACACTTACTATCTCGTTCAAATACAGGAGTGATGCTCGAATCAAGTCAACGTGTCTAGTTGTAATCGACGACATTGCTACTTTCACTGTTTTTGAATTTATAGTCTCTGCTTGATTGGGAATAGAATCCAACGACAGAAATAAGCTAGGACAGTGCCTAATACATGATTGTGATACTGAAAACAATCCTGGCAAGACATCCGGGTTAAATTGGTTGATATGCATCATAACGAATGTTTTTCGTAAGAGGTTTTCAATGACAGTTTGAATATTACTGTCATAGGGCAGATGAGAACTCTCTTTCGTCACAAGACGTTCAGCTTTATATCCAAATGATTCGACCATTTCCTTCACAAATTCCATCAGTGGAGCAATATGTCGCATTAAGTTTTGTTGACTAGAAACACCATCCATGATAGACTCCGCTATATTACTTGCTTCGCTCAGAAGAGCGGCATCTTGTCCATCATACTGCAAGGAAGTAACTGTGAGGAGAATTTCACTAAGAGAAGATATTACCATTTCGTTTCTGCATAAAGTTTTCGCTACATGGGTCACACAAGGCCAAACTTTGTGTAGTAAGTCAAGGAGTGGCAATTGCCTTTGGTTTAAATCAAAATGAGACCGACTCTTTACAGCTTCATGAAAGGTTCGAATGATACATGCGAAAATACGAAACTCCTCACTGATACTAATAACACGACCATCAAGATTTTCCTGTCCACCCTGTCTCTCTATGTCATCTTTTATTGAAGTTAACAATCTTTCCATACACTGTATGGTGGAGCCAGCGAGGTTTGAAAGGGAACATGACCATCTATCGTGAGGCAATACACTGATAACTCTTGTTATGCCTGTGCATAACGCGATCCTATCCTCGATTTCAACAGCTGCACCTTTCTCGCTAGGTGTAGACGAGTAAACATACAGCCAACCACCTAGTAGCAGAAAAATCATAACAGTATCAATGCCAAGTTGATTGAGCGCTTTGAGAAATAATTCGTAAACATCGAACTTACTTTCTAGAACTGATAAAGATTCGTCATTAGCAAATTTCTGTGGTGAACGAGTTATCATATTTCTCAATGCCGATGCAGCCTCAGCAAACGGTGAAGATGACGTTTCCTTCAGTAAGTCCGTTTTCTGTCCAAACGTTGTGGCCGCTTCCTTGAAGCACGACATAGTCAAAGTGGCTGCTGCATCAAAAACTCCTAACATGCTTGTCTTCGAAAGCCAGTTGGCATACTGATTACGTTTGGAAACAAAATTTTGATTAGGTGCATGTTGCGTCAGATAATTATGCTGAAGCAACATCATACTTACCCTACCAAGGAGTCTACACAGCTGGCATAGAAGGAGAGGGTTACTGAATGAGGAAACTATATTGTGTTTGGATAGGAGGAGTATGCATCGAGATAATTTTTCATCGTGATTCAAAGCATCTGCAGCGATAAATCTTGCATCGTATTTCTTGGTTCCAGGTAGTTGTGAAGCACTAGCCTTAGCTGCAGTTTCCAGGGAGCGGGGTGTAGCATTTGCCAAGAGTGCTCTGTTGGAAGCATCAAAGGACACTGCAGCAAGGCAAAACAAGGCAGCTTCTAACTGGAAAGGTGTGTGGGGATTTGGCGCCATGGTACAAAACTCTTCCACAGCCATACAGCATGAATCAATGTAATATGATCTGCAGTTAATATAGCAAACAGACAAGATCTCATTGAGATGAAACTCACGAAATCTCTCAAATTCATGGAAGTCCATATCCAAATCATAGCTCGAAGAAAGACCCACAAGAGAGGGTGGAATGATTGCTTTGCTTTGCAAAATTGGTAAAATCTGTGTCGCCAAATCATCATTTTGGTTCAACAAAAAAGCAAAAGCTTCCAGGGCAAGGGAATAGACTTGTCGCGAAGGGTGAGATATTGCCTTGATCAGAAGATCAACCAATCCTTTCTCGACACCATTCAAGTTTTTAGATCGTAGCAAGGACTGCGAAGCTTCTGCCAACGACCTTGCAATGCTAACAAGACATCGACATACCCCCAAATCACCACTCAAGAGACGAGCACCGAATCGGAATCTTTGCAACCCTATCGCAGAAACCAATTCAGCGAGTATCAATTCTCTTTCTTTTATTTCACTCTCCATCTCCGTCTCACCATGCGCCAAATCTGGTATCGAAATCGACACCATGTCCTTCATGACACTTTTAGCAGAAGTAGTGGACAGATCTTGGAAGATAGGACGGTCTTTTGTAAATTTTTGTAGGGTCGTTTCCAAAAACTCAGATAAGGCATCCATCACCAGTTCGGAGTCAGAGTACATGGCATCACTGATGACTTCAATTACATTCAACTATTGACAGCGGAAAGTTTTGAATGAGTTTACCCACGGGAAAGACTGAAATGAATGAAACGTCACCTTCATAACTTACGTTGTTCTTCAGGCACATATCTCTGACCCTCTTGATCCCGCAAGATGTAGCAGAACACCACTTTTCCAAGGCCTTGAAGGCCATTGCAGCAACTCTTTGATTGTTATTTCGATCACAACCCATCATTTCAGAGTCTCCATTATCACTATTTTGCACAGATTCTTGCAACAGAGGTGCAATAGCTTTACATAGTAACGGTTCAAAAAGATTTTTCAGAGTCTCTTGAGACCCTCTCGGTGCACTTTTACTCAAGGCTTCTACAGCTAAATGATAAACGACGGAAGCCACCGAGTACAGAGGCATTGTATTTATACTGGGTATGATCCATCCCAGTACCAAGCTAGAAAATTCATGAGGACCCATTGCAATAGCATTCGTTGCTACCACAGAGCATAAATTATCCATACAAATAGGGTTGATGAATGCACTTGAATAAGACCCATTATTACTGAAATCAAATGTTATCGTAGCAATTCTCCCAATGACTCTATCTCTCATTTGTTGATTGTTCTCAATTAAATTACGTGCATATTCATTCGACCCATGTTCATGAAAATGAGCAGCATTTGAGAGGCACACTTCGACAAGCCTTCGATCCGAAGCTGAACTACGTCTCGCTGCTCTCCTTGCCATCGTTGCCAACAGTTGCACATGAGGATCCAGTACAGAATCCCCATACGGCACCGAAGAAGTATTGTTGGAAAGAAAAGCAAGAGCCTTTGCCTCGTATCGTTCAATTTCATTCAAGGCCTCATTCAAAAAGTCCCAGGCTCCAAATATCTTTGGGTGGTGACAAGACCCCGATGATTCATTCCCATAATTTGATGTGCAATCGTAGACATAAATGGCAGACGTGCGTTCTAGAAACGAGAGGGCGCCTGCGTCACCTTTCAAGGCCCTATCGAGAATGGATAATGCTTGGTCCATGTATACAAGAATAGTAGACCAAATGTCATTAAAGTCTTGTTGTAACGAGGAATCTACTCTTTCTTTTCTCACCAGTGATTGATTGTCTCTTGTCTCGAGAAAAGATAGATGATTAGACGAGCTAGCTAGTAGGAAGTATTAGGAGTGATAATGTGACGAAACAAACGACTAACAAGTATCTTTGACAGGTAAGCAGCAGGCAAGTCTTGGTAGTTAGTTTTGAGTTGGAAAGTACCAGACAGGTAGATAGATATTTTGTCTATCTATCATCTCTCGATCTATCTTATCTTGGCCAAGGTATGTTTCATGTACACACGGAAAAAAGAGAGAAAGAAAAGATGTCATGCTAAAAATTATTTTACCGTACAATACTACAGATTACAGATGTTTCATGTTGCATGGCTGTCACTCCTCTCCTGTTTGGGTAAAGTCTACGTGTACGTACATCATGACTGTCATCATGAATGAGGAGGGGTGCATGTGTGCTGTGTTGTGTATGGTTTACCATAACACCTACAGCAGTACCAGTACTACCACCTGTAGCATAGACAAGGCACAAACATACATGCACACATACAGGCCTCAAGACACACTCTGACTAACGTGGACACAGACGTACGTAATATGTTAAGTTTTGACGTCATTTTTTTATGGAAAAAAAAAAAAACAGATGATATAATAAATCTCATGATTGTGTTCCTTGTTGCTTGAGCTGAGACTTTTATCTACTCCTCTACTCTCTACGGACTAACGGTACTTGGTTTGGGATTCAGAATTCCAGACCCCTGATTCAATTCCTTATCAAATTCTTTTTCATTCACTGCATTCTCTTCTTCAATCTTAGCAATCACAGCCATGACATCCTCCTTGGGAAACAAACCTACAAAATCATCAATTCCCTTTCTTGCTGCTTGCAAACCATTGAGTACAATCACCTCTTTCCCTCCAAGACCAGTACTTCCAACCTACAGTACATGTACAAGAACAAGAGAATAGAAACAAAAATGATTGCTCAGTCCACTCATCCATCCATAGTTGTTATTGTACACTTTTTGTTTGGTTGTTTGCATGACATCCAATCACACTCCCACCACATGTCCAAATGTCTTCATCTTACTATTCGACTTACCTTGATATTTTCCACATCACTCGCATCAAAATATTCCAAAATGGTATATAAATTCTGCACAACCGATTGTCCAATATCCCCCGCCTTGATCCTCCGATCCCCCGTCAAAAACGCACTCGCAGCTATAAAATTATCATTCAACCTATAATTATCCACCATGAATTTCACAGCTAACTTGACATTGGCTCTTTGTACATCTTTGAACTTTCCACTCTTGATGAGACGTGTTTCTTGCTCGGTTGCTTCACGAACTCGAAGGATGTAATAGAGTGGGGTTTGAACGGTTTTCTGTGCTCCTCCATTCCCTCCTTGCGGTTCCTCTGCTGCAAAGGCAGGTTGTATACCACCAGTGACAGCAGCAGCAGTAGTAGTAGTAGTAGTAATGGCAGTGCTAAATATCAAGGCTGCTGTAGTGGCAGTTGTACTGGTTGCAGTGGAGACAATTTCGTTCAAGAAGGATCGACGTGTGTTGTGGAGGACGGTGTGGCTGCTTGACTGAGATTGAGATACTCGTCCCGAGAGTTTTGTAAGGCCGAATGCCTGTACACTTTGGTTTTGCATAAAGTTACAAGCTGCAACAAACAAAGCGAATAAAGAAGTGGAGTGCACCATGATCATGGATGGTTGTTATCGGACAGAAGCGTATTAGCTGTTAGCTGACAACCTGACTGAACCAATCGATTGAAAGATGAGTCAGAAATGAGAAAGGCAAGTGAAGAAGGATCGATGGCTGGATATTTCTGTTGAGTTGATCGATCAATAAGCTTCCTTGATTCTTGATTTGTCCCTTGTCTTGACCCTCTCTTTCTTTGTTGGTCTTTGGCGTTTTTAGCGTTAAAACGTTTAGCCTTCTGCTCCTCCCTTGCCTTGATTGGGCTGCCTTCGGATTGATCAAAACATTCAAAACATACTGCACTCTGCTGTACCATACCATGTAATGTGTGTAGGATCTCCCGACAAGGTACGTGTAGGGAATCTTCTACACGGAAAGAACAGGTACACTGCAGTAGTTCTACGGACTGACTGACGTATTTTTTGCAGAAAATGATGCTTTGCTTTCGTCCGTCGCAGACAAACTGTGTACGGCTTACACGGTTCGTTCTGTAGTACCAGTACCGTAGTTGTTCGTATCGAGCTGTTTTCCAGTACCAGGGGGTAACAGTACTAACTCCAGTACTCTCTCTAGCTAGAGGTTTCTATCAACGCCACACGGCCACACCCGCCCACTTCTCCATCTCTTCATTTCATTTTACCAACTTGTTGTCTCCTCCTCTTGATTGAACAACCATCAGTCAGGCGGAGAATACTTCAATACCAACCAACCAAAATACTCAAACAAGCCAATTGACTGACTGACTGACTGACTGACTGACTAACTGACTGACCAAAAGTGATTTATTCGGCTTCCAAATATTTTAGTGAATGAAAATGAAGTTCCAATCGGCCATTTGTTTATTGCTATCGACAAGCCATCGGTACCACGCTGCTGGATTCTCCATACGTTCCCATGGAACATCCCATAACGTCGCCCAGCACCACAGCCACCACCGCAATCATAACCATGCCGTAATCTCCAATCCCCATACTACATCCAACTCCCCACACACCACCTCCTCTTCCCGACTTTACATGGCAGATACCACCGATTCCATGTCCATCGATGACGTCACTGCCGAATTACGACAAATCAAAAAAGACTTTGACTCCAAGATTGCATCCGCCGATTCCTTGGCAGAAATCGAAAAAATACGCGTCGAATATCTCGGAAAGAAAGGACCCATCAACAAAGTCACTTCCTACATGCGTCTCTTGTCCAATGAGGATAAGCCCAAGTTGGGGATAGTCCTCAACGAAATCAAATCGGAGCTCGAAACCGTCGTGGGGGAAAAGAAGGAAATCATGGAGACTCTCGAGATTGAACGTCAGTTGGAATCGGAGAGGATTGATGTGACCTTGCCGGGGATTCCACCCACGCCACGTGTGGGAAGGCGTCATCCTATTTCCATGACCATGGAGAAGGCCTTGGATATTTTTGTGTCCTTGGGGTATGATACCGTGACGGAATGTGAGGAGTCGCCGGAGATTGAGACGGATTATTATTGTTTTGAGGCTTTGAATTGTCCCAAGGATCATCCGGCGAGGGATATGCAGGATACGTTTTATCTTACGGAGGATATGGGGACTTTGTTGAGGACGCATACTTCTTCTGTGCAGATTCGGCAGTTGGCCAAGAGGAAGCCTCCTCTTCGGATTGTTGCTCCAGGGAGAGTGTATAGAAAGGATGATATTGATGCTACGCATAGTTTGATTTTTCATCAGATTGAGATATTGGCGTTGGATGAGATGGGAAAGTTGAATCTTGGTCATTTGAAGGGAACTGTGGAATACTTTTTGAAACATATGTTTGGGCCAGATATCAAGGTTCGTTTCAGGGGGTCATTTTTTCCATTTACGGAACCTAGCATGGAAGTAGATGTGTTTTTTAGGGGAAAGTGGTTGGAAGTGTTGGGATGTGGAATGGTGGATCCCAATGTTTTGACAATGGCTGGTCTTGACCCCAAGAAGGTTTCTGGATTTGCAGCGGGATTTGGTGTGGAACGATTTGCAATGGTCATTCATGGAATTACTGATATTTGAGAGTTTTATAAGAATGATGTTAGATTTTTGGATCAGTTCCCGACGATTTATAACCAGGGTGTGGCATCTATGTTGCAAGGCCACGCTGAGAAAACTGTGGATGCGGATGAATCCACGGTTGCTGTGGCTGAGGAGAGCAAGGCAGTTCAAGCAGAAAAGGTTCAAGAGACAAACAAGAAACAACAAGAGGCAACGACTAGTAATGCCATTGATGTGTCCAAACTTGACATTCGAGTGGGGGTCATCAAGAAGGCTTGGTTGCATGAAGAAGCAGACAAGTTATACTGTGAAGAAATTGATATTGGAGAGGAAAGTGGTCCAAGAAAGATTGCTTCTGGACTGCGTGCTCACTATCAATTGGAAGACCTAGAGGGACAAAGGGTTCTTGTTTTGTCCAATTTGAAGGAACGCAAACTTGTTGGGTTTCCTTCTCACGGAATGGTACTGTGCGCTTCCAGTGCCGATGGGTCAAAAGTTGAATTCATTGAACCACCCGCTGATGCTAAAATTGGTGAACGTGTCATGGTGGATGGGTTTGTTGGCGAGCCGGTAAGTAAATGAAGATAGAGAAGAATCTAATTTATCATTCGTCGTTTCTCAAATGTTCCATATTTATTTCTTACGACAATACAGGCAACTGAAAATCAAATCCTCAAGAAAAAGATGCTTAATGTGATTTTTCCGGACCTCTCAACTGATGTCAATGGTGTTGCAACATATAAAGGTATTCCACTATCAACTTCTGCTGGTCCTTGCTTCGCACAAAATAAGATGTCCAGTAGTCCGATTGCTTAAAATAAATATCGGCATTCGATGAATCTCTCTTGATCTCATACTGTATTATTTTATCAGTGCGTTTCAAACATTCTATAGTAAAAATATTAGATTGTTTCAATAGCATCGACCGTGGGCTAATCGCTTATTGCATTACTCTTCCCAAGGTCCAACAACTTTCAACTTGACATCCAGGGGTGGATCGTCTTTGCAGTGACAAGATATCGCCAACTTGGTGAAAATGTTTATATTTATGGGTGGCCCATCTGAATTCCTAGGAGTCAATGTCATAGAACGACGTCCAGACTCATATTTGATGACTTTCGTCTCAAAACTTTCTGAGTGCTCGTCAATATAAACCATGCCGGATACCCCGATAGAAGGTACATAAACAGTAAAAGCCTTTTCACCAATGCTAACAACTACCCCGAGAGTAGACAGAATAGGATTCGATCGAAGATAGATGGACAAGAACACACGATCACTCCTTTCCTGTGCTTTCTTGGATGCCATACGTTTGTCATTGCAGTGCACAGAGATGTCTTGTATTTCTTCTTCGCTCATTGGAAACTCCTCAATCGCTTCTTTTCCATCAAGAGTTGCTTGCAAAAGACGATGTACTAGGACATCAGGATATCTTCTAATTGGTGACGTGAAGTGAGTATAATAAGGTATATTGAGAGCAAAATGGGCCCAGTCAAATTCTTCGAACTGCCCCGCTGCAATGTATTCAGCTGGTCTCATAGGTGTCATTAATAACTCTGTAATGCACTGCATTACCAATTTATCATCACACTCTCTCCCCATACGACTCAAAGATTCTTGAAGCGACTTTGATGTCGAACCATCAATCTCAAAACCTTTTTCATAGGCAATGTCGATTACGGACTGAAGACCATTTTTCAGTGGTGGAGTATGTTGGCGAAGTAAAGCAAGTCCACCTGCATGTGTGATGAGACGCTGGGCTACCAAGTAATTCGCTAAAAGCATGTATTCTTCGATCAGTCTATTAGAATCTCGGATTGGGTACGGCTCACAAAGCGCTGGTGTAGTCCCATCATCTTCCATTTGAAATGCTAGCTTGACGCCATTCAGAGCAAGTGCTCCATTTTCAAAACGAAGTTTTCTTCGCGCCATTGCAACTTTGTGCATGAGTCGAACATCCGCGGCTACCTCCTCTATGGTGTGCCCACCGGTCGGCTGTCGACTTTTTGGCCAAAATGCCGGATCTGGATCACCCGTTCCACATGCAACTTTCCCATCGATGATGTTCTGAGCGGTGGCATAATCCAAACGGGCACATGATTTTATAACTGTGCGTCCGTACCATACATCATTTTCATTTGATTTTTTCCCTTTTGATTTCTTTTTAGCCAAGGTGCCATCCATATTCATTGTCCACACACAAGAGAAAGCTAGTCGTTCAACATTTTCATTCAAACTACAAGCGATTTCACAAAGCGGTCTTGGTAGCATAGGGATAACTCGATCGACGAGGTAAACTGTAGTTGTCCTTCTGGCAGCTTCCACATCGACAAGAGAACTTGGAGTTACAAAATGTGACACATCGGCTATATGCACACCAATCTCTACTCTCCCATCAGAAAGCTGTTTGATATGCAAGGCATCATCCAAATCTTTTGCCGTTGTAGGATCAATGGTGAAAATCCTTTCACGGCGATAATCACGCCTACCCTTGTACATTTCCGGCGTAGGTTTCCACCCCAATTCATGAGATCCATCTTCTTGGAACCTTCCAGATTTTACAGAATCCTCGACATCCTTCAACACCTCAGGATTGAACTCACCATGATCAACACCATATTCCAAAAGCAGTGCTTTTGTTTCATCTTCCACACTTGCACTCTGTCCCATGGGGCTGAGATTGATACACGGTGGCCATTTAGCTGTAGCATCCCATGTGCCATACACATATTCCGCTTTAAATAATTTCTTGTTGGATTCTTCATCCGTCAATTTTGTACTTGCAGGAGTCATGAAACGAGGCAAACACCGCGAGTTGGGAATAAAGAGATATCGGTTATTATTACCACCAGGAGCCCTAGAAACTGTTCCCACAATAATTCTTTTCGGCTTCAAATTTCGAAAACGTTCATCGCTCGGATTGATTTCCGATGCTTGCTGTATAGATGTTGCAGGAGGCACAACATGGATCACTTTACCGTAGTATTGTTCTTCGTTGTCAATGTCCGGATTGGCGACATCATGAAAATTACTGCTTCTCCTGCGAATGTTAACGATTGGATTCCAAAGGTTATACTGGATTTCATCATCTTGCCAAGTTTCGTAGTCCTCAATAGAGTCAGATGCAGTGTCATGATCTTGAACATCATCACTGTCTAAACCGTTTGTACCGAACTTCAAACCCGAGCACTCGTTCAAAGCCATTTGCTCCATACGATTATTCAAGTCTACGCCCCCGCAAGCAAATTTCTCCTCCTCCTCATTCTCCGTCTCGACATACTGACTACAACTTGTACCATTCGAAACATTCTTTTCACTGACAGGTCCAATAACATCGACATAAACTAAATCGCCATCAATTGCTCGATTTCTGTACAGTTCACCGTCTAGCAAGACATCCTTCCCGTAAGATCCTCGATCACAAGATACAAAAGATATTCCGCCCCCGGGCATGGTTCGAAGTTTACCTCTGACCAATTTCTTATCATTGGCTGCATATCGTTTCAAGCATTCATCAAGTGGGACATAATCTGGATATCTCATTTTCCCGTTGCCTCCACCACGATTGTTACTGCGCTGCCTATTGTTCCTACCATTTTTTGCACCACGGCCAGACTTATTATTCATTTGTCTGTCTTTGTTGTTGGAAACATTCCCATCATTGTTATTCGTTGGTTTCTTCGTATTCCTTTTTCTAGAGGGAGAAGGTTTCGTGACTCCATTGGGACGACGCGGCGGCGCGCTTTCTTCTTTTTGTTGTTCTTGTGGATCTTTTTGACCCGGATTCTTACCACGTTTGGAACGTTTGTTGGGTTTCTTCTTAATCGACTGCTCTTTGTTTTCATTCATTTTGTTTTCACTTGTATATATTGATCTATCTATGCGGATACAATCAATCATGTGATCACTGCTAGACGTCGGCGGTCGGCGAATGGGCGATGAACCACAGTAGAGTGATGAATGATGAACACTGGACGCTTTCGTGTTTCGTGTGTGTTTTTCGATTATGTTCCGTACCCTTCCCCTACGTTCTACGTTACTTTCTAAACCTTTCTGCGCGTACAGTAGGTCGCACGGTCAGAAAAGGGTCTAATTAAATGTCAAATTTCAAAAAAAATGTCATTCAACAAACACCTCACATCTCTTTGTGCTTTGACGGTCATGGATCTCAAAGGGATATGGCATTGTTCAATAGATGACAAGGAATGAGTATTTTGATAAAGATGTCTTTCGTGTCGTTACCACCATACTACAATAACGAATCTAATCGTCATTGTGATTCTTCTGTGCCAGCTTCTTTGTCGTGACTAGCTAGTACTACCGTCAGGAGCCAGCACTGCTTGCTTTGCTACTACTACTAGATGATTATTAGCATCGTCATCACAACGTACGAACGGAAAATACTGCTAAGATTTATATTAATTTTTTTGTTAATGCTTTATCGTGCGTATATTTTATCTTTTTTGGCGTTTCCTTATGAATCTAGCCGAAAATTGTTTGCTTCTGTTGATCCTTTCCAAATTATGTTGCGCTTCAAGTTCATTCTTTGTGTTTTGGTATCGCTGTATCAGCCTATGGACAATACAAAGAGAAATAGCAACGACGAATATCATGTTAATGACAATCTATCACACATAGTAGTACTACTAGTACGAGGACGCCAGATGACGAGCACCATTCTTGTCATCACTTTGTTCTTACCTTTCAAGTTGAAACTGACGTTGTTTTTTCAGTTCTTCTCGACCGGTCTGCAGTCGTTTCTCCAATGCAATCAATTCTTGTTTTTTCTTCTCTTTGAACTGTTGTTCAGATCGATTCATATCTCTTATTCTCTTCTTCATCCATCGTTGTGTTTCAATGGCTTCAAGCTCGTCTGCCTTTTCTTTTGTTCTATGAGCTTCTCCATAGTCTTTTGATTTCACAAGATGTTCCTCCACCTTTCTATATTTCAGTAACTCTGTGGAGAATTTAGGTTTTTGTTGTTTGTTATTCATTTCCTCTCGTAATTTCTCCACCTCCTCCCCATGTTTCTTTTTCATATTATCCACCAGCCTAGTATGAATAAGAATCGTTAGATCCTCGTCAGAATAAAATCCATTATCATTCGGTGGAACAACAACTTCATTTCTTAGTAATGCATCATTGCATGGCCAGGACTTACGTTGAAGCTCGCTCTTCATACTCACTCATTTTCTTATCCCAATTCATATTGAATTGTTTCAATTCCAAGACATGAGCTTCTTCCACACCCAACATTTCAGATATCTGTCTTGCTCGGAGAGCCTCCTCCTGTCTCTTATCCTCATGTACCTTTAGTTCTTCCAATCGATTTTTGGCAATTTCAGCTTCCACATATTTCCCTTGCTGTTCGCAATTCTTTCGATGTTCTTCCAAGATCTAATAATAGTAGATGTCACCATGATGATGCATGCATCGTCGTCATGAGCAGGAAGAGGAGGAGGAATAAAAAACAACAATAAAAACAAACGTGATAAGTAGAGAGAACCATGCCGGAGGAAGCAATGATTGTCATGAACCAGGTGTTGATATTCACACGCCCGCAAGTATTTTCACTGATTGGAACAATTTCCAACACTTACATGAAGAAATTCTTCAATTGCCGATTGTTCCGTGTCGTCCTCCATGATGAGACGTATTAGTACGTGATTAGGATGCACTCCATATTGAATGATGGGAAGTCACGATTTTTACCAAGAAAAATTAATTTCAAATGTAAAGATTGTGACTGAGATTCAAGAAGAGCAAAGTATCATATCATTGTATAAAACGTCAAACCAATTTTGGGTAAAAAATATATTTATGTTTTACTTTAGTATCCTTCCACCTCTAACATATTCATTAGAAAAGAACGATACGATTTGTCATGCACTCTGTAATATTATATAAATAACTCGACTCTTTCTCCTCCTGCATACTGTAGTTACTTTTGAGCTGCAATCAACCTTTCTTCCACCACCTTCCAATTAATAACTTCCCAAATCGCATTCACATAATTTGGCCTGACATTACGATAATCCACATAATAGGCATGCTCCCAAACATCAATTCCCATCAATGGAACAAGCCCCGTGGTCGCCTGAAGAGGATCCTGGTTCGCCCTCGTCGCGCACTCCACCCTTCCAGTCTTGGCATCATACCCCAACCAACCCCATCCAGACCCCTGCACAGCAATCGACATGTCACTCAACTCCTTCTTCATACCATCCACACTCCCAAACGCATCCTCAATGGCCTTCTTGAGAGGCCCATCCTTGAGCTCCGACTGATCCTTGGCACACAGATTCTCCCAGAAAAGAGTATGATTAATATGCCCCCCTCCATTAAATCTCAACGCGCCCTCCAATCCCACAATCGCCCCAACATTTCCAGAAGAGACGGCAGCATCAAGTTTCTCCAGTGCCACATTGAGGTTGGTCACATAAGCATTGTGGTGCTTGGTGTGGTGAATGGTCATGGTTTCAGACGAAACGACGGGTTCGATGGCGTTGTAATCGTAGGGCAAGTCGGGGAGGGTGTGTTTGCCACCCGAAGGGGCGGAGGAGAGCATGGCCGCGGCTCTTTGGGTGACCTCCTTGGGCATGGAAGAGGAGCGAAGGTTGGCTGCCGCACGGAGGGCAGAGTCGATGATGATTTTGCTACCGGGGGAGGACATTTTGTTTTGAGATTCTGTTATTCGTTTCTTTATTTATTGATGTGTATATGGGTGAGGAGATTTGCAATTATACAATCGACAAACAATACTAGATTGATGTGAGGATGTTGATTGATGAGAACAGAGAGAAGAGAGAACAAAGAATATTTTTTGAGATACAAAAGAGATTGAGTATCTTTTTTCTTTTTTTCGAGATATATCTTTTGTTGATTTGTGCTTTCTTCAGCTTTCTTTCCGTACCAGCAGTACTGGGCGGGGTATTCGTGGTGCCATACATGCATATACTACCTGGTACTAGATACAGTAGATTCCACGAGGCGCTAGCCATTGTTCTTCTAGGGTCAAATCTTTATTGATCACATGACCCCCTTACCTTTGAGAAAAGGGCCAGGAACTACAAATGTGAAAAAATTTGATAGTACGGGTACCATACTGTACTACCATGATGTACCACCAGCGGGTACGTGTACATACTGTACAAAGACAGCTTGCCGCTTGCTGCCTACTGGTTCACAGTTCATATTTTGATTCGGTTGCTGCCAAAGCAGACAAAGAAAGCAAACAATTATACCCTCTTCTTCTCTCATAATCAAAGCAAGCAAGCAAGCAAACAAGCAAACAAACAAACAAACAAACAAACAAACCGGCTATCAACTTTCCTCTTTTAATTTGAAACATGAGCGGAAAATTTCCAAGAATCAATGGCGAAATGGTGCAAAGAAGAGAAAGAACCCAAGGGATCTTTAGCATTGTCGGTGAAATGATCTCATGCGACGGGAAACACTTGACCCTCAAGGCTTCGGACGGAGTGCCTCTAACCTATATAATCGGACCTGATTTTTACTTTGAACAGGTAAGAAAAGAGAGAATAGATGATGGTCCGTTTCAAGACTACTGATTGCAATTGCATCCATCGATTGGACCGATCCATCGTCCATCACAGTGCGCATCATTGGAGCGAGTGAGTGATGGGATCACTTTGATCACGTTCTTTATGAATTCCCTCATATTTATATATTCCGGCCTTGTCAAACCGATTATATCTCATATTTTTCTTTTGACATTGGAATCATTGCCAAACAGGGAAGGGTCGTAGAAATGATGGGTGTCGTGTCTGATTCACCATACCTTAATGTGAGTACGATTTATCGTTGTATTCCGTTGTATGTTTTGATCGATCTAGCAATATGGTACCATACCATTCAACTTTCGACCAAAAGCAGATGACAGCTCTCACCGACATGCACATCTAACAATCTTTTGTTCGATTATAATTTAGGCTTTTGTTTCTAGAGACCTGGGAATGGACTTTGATCTAAAACTATACAATGATTTCGTAACAAAGGTTCTACCGAAACATGAAAGATATTTTTCGTAAAAAGATAATATAAAATCAAAGAACAAAAGGCATCAAAAAAGAGATGCTTTTATTCTATGAAACTATACTTTGGGGATACGAATAATTGTCAAGAAATATGCTGGGTGAATGCTCTACACTGCAAGGAGAAATAAAGTACCGTAGTGGCAGCAGTTATATCTTATGTATCACTCCGTAATTAGTAGCATTTTCATCATTTTGTAATCCTTCTCCTTTTGGAATCATCTCGACGATTCCAGTTGTAAAACACATCATGATTGTGCAAAAGTTCATCCTTGGCATCTTCGTATTTGGGAGCCACCTTACATTTCAACTCACGCAACTGGTTCAAGGTGGTGCATGCCCTTTCATCATCACCACCGCCACCATCACGATGATTCCTTCCAAAATCCACCTTCATGCCAACAGTTCTTGCAAGATCTATAAATTGATGGGTTAGGGCATGTGTACATACCAGTGGCATTATTTGCTTGTCCTTGTTTGCATCGTCTTTTTCTGTAGTGCGACTGTCATTGCAGTGCAAGAGTCCCGTTTCTCCATTGATACATTGAGCATTGAATCGTATGTCCTCGTCGTCGTTGGGATGCCATGTCCAACATAGACTTGATTGAAAGCGAACATCTTGACCGATTGTTTTTTCACCCGACATGTCAAGAACTCCTAAAATGTTTGTTCGTTTGAGAGAGCATTGTCATTGGTTTGATTCATATGATATTATATTGAGGAGAAATTATAGAACAAATTCACCACACTCACCCAAATCATCCATATAGACACTGGTTCCCATAACCGTTGGGTGGTGTACTTTGCACCATGGATTCAACAACTCTTCATGGCTGGATGCGTCACCTTGACTTTGCTTGTCTTGTCTTTTCCTTTTGGTTCCACTGCAATGGCCACCGTCCACCACTCTACAACACACAGCTCGCTGAGCTATGCATTTGGTAAATTTACGACCAATTGTGAGCGTTTCCATGTAAATCGGTGCATCCAACAACGAAGACAACAACGATCCCTGCAAACCAATGACATTCCATCTACAAATCTTATCCGAGCATGTCTGAATCGATCCACGTCCTAAATGAGGTAGAGTAGTTCCTGGAGGACACCATTGATCATCCACATTCGCAGGCCACTTTCTTTGTTTGATTGGCATGTGAGATAACTTCTTTTCTTGTCGGGCGGATTCTTTTGTAGTTGTTGATGCTAGTTTTTCTTGGGAGGTTGCATGACTATCTCTCTTGACCAACACGGAAAAACGTCCAAGATGCATTGAGTGCCTTCCAATAGGTTCATGTTCATCCTTTGGCCAGTCATCCATACCAAGGGTAGAGTCATATCGTTCCCTTGACATTTTGGCAAATTTTTTCAAACAGGAGTTGCCGCAGGGTGCACTGCTGGTATACATGTGAATGGTCACCCCTGGAGCAAGTGAAAATATAATGTTCGATCTGCCTCCTCCTTCTTTTTCGCTATCCCCTCCTTCTACTTTTTCATTGTTATCATTTTCCAAAGAGCGACGAAGAGTCAGAATTGGATTGGTGACACTTTGTCCCAAGAGGTGACATTTCATCTCCAAGGCCAATGTACGACGAAATGCCCTACGAGCCAAAACTTCTGCATGTGAATCTCTAACTTTCATACCATAGCACGAGGACAATACAGGATGAGAATCCATATTTGTTCGAGAATTATCATCACCCAATACGGATGCCGATGCTGCTACACTCGTATTCTTTGCACCAGACACTTGATATTCCTCTCGCAAGATTTTTTCTGAAAGAAATTTCGTTCCAACGCCCATCCCCAACACCTGAAAATGACCACGGCATTCCTCATCCGAACTTCTTTTTATATGAGCGACAATCGTTGCCAGACAGACTTGTTTATTTTCTTCTCTCCATGTCTCAGGAACTCGTTCGTGGTATGTTTGTATCGATATACGGGCCACCCGATCTGCAAACGGACAGGTTCCTATCCGTCGTTTTTCCGCATGTCTTACGGATCCACTTTTATGATATTGCTGCTGTTGCTGCTTTTGTAGGCCCTGTTGCGCTTGATGTGACATTTGACATTTTCTTGCGAACCTTTTTTCTTTTTTTTTGAATGTTGATGAGGGGTTTGTGAAGGTTTATATTACTTCTTGCACCTTGCACTTCGGAACTACGCGTGATTGATTCGTACACGTAGTACAAGTACCGTACTGGTTGTACATTCAGTTCATAAAACACTCAAGCTACATAACGATTAGCGATCTTACCATCCAGATAGACCCACCACTCCGCCAACCGCCAACTAGCTCTAGCTAGAGACTAATTACTGCTTGCACTAAAAGTGCTCACCACAAAAGACGACGAACGAGAAAAGAAAGAACCATGTCGGGTCATCACTGCATCGAAATCAAACCGGTAAAACTCCACGCTTCGCAAAACGAAATCAAAGCTGCCATCTGTCCTTTAATGATAGCGAGGATGTGCTACAGTATTCTAACGGTAGGTGTAGAAGAATCATGAAACGGCGGTTATGGATACCGTACATAGTATGTATGTACAGAAAGAGTGAGCAACGAAAGAAACTACAGTACCGGTAACTCACCACAGTTCTCACCACTCGCCATCACCCATCACACAAAAAATTGATTATGTTCATAATCACTACGATGAAAAGAAATGAATAAAAACAGAAACGCAATAATTATCCTAGCACTGAACATTTATTGTTGATTTACCTTTTTTTCTTTTCTCAATTAAGTTTTTTGTTCTTCAATACTATGATTACTGGATTCATTAAGGCCCGTTCTGTCAATTCCACAAAGTTTCCACAACTTGGCTTCCACAACTAACCAAGA
>JAAMXU010002257.1:0-12599 GCA_019693545.1 Chaetoceros muelleri
GCTGTTTGAGGATTCACCTGGGTGAAAAGCCAAAAATACGTAGGGGCGCCAGGGGTCCTATTACAATACGTCCAGTACGTTTTGTTGAGCTCCAATGACGATCTGTACTCTGTCTGCCGTAATCAATCATCATCTTTGTACCAAAAAGTGGAATGAAGAATGTATGCCATCTCAGAAATGTATAGAATTTTGATTATTTCACACATGCAAATTACTTAGCATTATTTCCTACTGTTCTACATCTTGACATGGAAGGTCTCATGTACACAATACCAATACATAAGTTAACTTTGGTTATTGTGGACTCTTAAACCACCAACATTACCATGGGAATCTTTACCCCGCATGGTGAAGGAAGGCAACATGACTGCCGACTTGTCATGACTCCACCTTAAAGAACTAAACATGGTTTCAATTATATAACAGCGATGAAATTCAAGACTACTCGTCGAATTCATATCCACAACATTTCCACGAGGATGAACGCTCAGGTTCTCATGAAAAAAACAATCTTCAAAGACACCGCTTGCACCATCATGACGAAGAATTATACTGGTATCTGTGGCACCAACAAGTGCCAATCCTTTTACTAGTACGTTTCTAGCAAGAGGACCAAATTCAAAGTGAGTTCCCTTGGCATTAATGATACATGAATCACACTCAATTGTAATGTCCTCAGCATTAATATATATTGATTCATCTTGATCACGAATCGACGACTGGAGTTTTGCATTGGGACAAATTATAAATGGGTCTGGCACAATGTTTAAAAAATCTTTCACGTATTGCGGAATAGATTGTGGTGGTTCTTCCACTAATATATTGGAAGATTTCATTGTAAGCTCCATATGCTCCTGAATCATACCATGAAAATCACGGTATATCTTAACTGCGGAAGAATAAGAGTCGCTCAACTCCCGTATGGCGCTTCGAAGAGTGGAAAGATCAGAAAATCCATAAGTTTTACCATCTGGACAAAGCGCAGGTACATACTTCCCGGATAGAGCAAGTGATGATTGAAAGGATGATGCATCAAGTTGATTGGACTTTTTGAATACTGCCTTGTATGGTTTATTCGGAATTTTAGTGTATTCCTCTTTGAGGCGAAAGGTTGCTGTGTTAAGGTCGTAATAATAATAAACCAAGTTGTTGATGTCACTGTAAGTTCTGACTCCAGCCTCGAGTACTGCCTCAAAAGGTAATGCACTGGAAAAATGGCTTTGCTTCTCATCAATCCGACTTTTCCCTCCTCCTTTATCCGGTTCCCATAATTCATCCTTACATCTATGGGAATGACCAAAAGACATGCTCGTCTCGTCTAAACCATGATGGTCAGGGCGAGGTTGTGTACTGGGAAATGAACACGATGCGTCCTCCTTGGCATCATTGGTAGTTCTCGCATTGTCACGAATATTGACGGTCGTCAGAAAGTGGAGAGGACTTCCCTTCATGACGTATGTACACAAAGAAAAAGCTTCGTAAAACAATTTGTTGCCAAACCAACAGAAACTTAAAACCATACCAGTCAGCATAAAACCTTGAAAGTATGTCAATGACGATGTAAAGTTTCGCTTTTCATGAAATAACGAGTTGGTTTGGGTTTTGTTCCCACCGACTTTATGGGAGATACTTGGTCGACGCATTGTTGGTTGGGTTGCCGTTCTTTTAAGTTTGACAAGTCTCACTCTGTTGACCAACTTACTTCATTTGGCAGGCATTGATTGTTTGTCAATCAACCATACAAAACAAAATAAAAATAGAAAGAGGCAATTCCTCTCTCTACAGTGCTGTAGAGCTAGAGCACGTACATACAGTGCACAGTAGGCATGACAGCGAGTGAAAATGATCCATTCGACGATCGATGCGTACATCTGCTGTAAACATGTAATCGCAATATGACCCCACAGAAAAGTCATGAGTTACCGGTACTGCTGGGTACGACTGTACATAGAGTTGTCGTACTACTGTACTTGACCAGGCCACGGTCTCTCTCGAATGGTGTGTTCCTGTCCGAGCGCCCCTGTGGGTGGGGCCGGTCGACAGCATTGTCATTTTTCATTTTTGTATTTTGTAGGCACGTACCGGTACATAGTATGTATCACATAAAACAGTAGAAGTAAAGCGTTAAAGTATTTTTTGAAGTATTGCCGGGTAACTATATTCTAAATCATGTCAAGTGATGAAACCATATCCAATAGCACCCAAAACGATCGTGAAGCGCAATTCCTCGCTTCTCAAAGAGCGCGGCTTGATAGACTTCACGAGGCCACAATTCTGCAGCAAAATGACGATGGTACAAATGCTCAAGTGAGACGAAAAGAGTTCTGGCAAATTTTCAAACAGGAATGCTCTTCTCTCCATGATCGTTTATCGTCTCTTATTGGTCAAGAAGGAAACAATGCCTCACATGGTAACATACGGTTGGTTACCGCCCAACAAAGAAATGATGCATTCGAAAAACTTCAACAAATCAAATTATCCTTGAGGGCATTGCATCTGTATACCCTCCGTTCTATTAAATTGACCACTGACAGTTTGAAATTTCTTCCTCAATATTTTGAAGAAAATGAAATGCCAGACTTGCCCATTGCAGACTTGAGGCTTTTGAATGATGAAATTAAGAATCTCAAAACGAAATCTGAACATGTGGAACAAGTCGTCATTCCCAAGGAGAAATTTCGATTCAAACGCTACAGGGCTCTCATGTCCAAGAAAAAGCAGTTGAACGAATGTTTACCACTCGATGACGACTTGGAAAGTGATGTTATGATGGTAGAAGACCAAGTGAATGGTATAGAGGCAAAATCTGCGTTTGAATGTTTTGATGGCCTAACATTATCGGATAGAAAAGATAGCATCATTCATGTATACAACAATGGAGATCTTTCCATACAAGACATGGCCACTCGCAAAATGACAAAGGTGATTCCAGATCAAGTGGTTTCGTTGGAAGCAAAAGCATTCTTGGTTCGTGCTGTTACCAACTGTCAAGTACAAATGTAAGTGTCGTCTGTCACCTAGAGAGAGGTTTTTCTTTTTCATTTCTATTGAAGTTTCAAAATAAATCTTGTTTCCTACTACTGTTTGTGCTGGTACTATACTCACAACTAACAACACAACTGCGGTTCGCGGTTCTTGTAGTCATGACGGACTTTACAATTCCATTCACATTGTTGATACCTTGCAATCGATCATACAAGTCACGTCACCCATCCACGGTCCAGTCCATGTGACAAATTGTCAAGATACAACAATTCTCATACCTTACTCTCAACAAATACGTATCCATGATTGTATCAATCTATCTTTTATCATTCATGTCGCTTCTGGTCCAATCATAGAGGGATGCAAAGGAATAAAGTTCTATCAAAATGATTATAGACCCACGACCGACCTTTCTGGTGGTACAAAAAATAATGATGTCCATCCAGCAGGTATGAATCTTTATTGGGATGTCAAAGATTTTCATTGGTTGAAGAATCATGTCAAATCTCCAAATTTTGATGTATTTACAGAGGATGCATTACGGCAAGAAAAATCTCTCCATGACTTGATTGCATCTTTGTCCAATTCTGCTGCTACGATGAGGAATGTGCAAGTGACGGGAGAAATTGAACAAGTTGCCGATTCAACGGAACGTACCAACCAAGAGAAGAATAGTGACACTATTGATAGCGACAACGAGGAAGATTCTTCAGAAGATGAATTATAATACTATTTAATCTTTCTATAATTTTGAATGGATTGATAACGCAACTTGACATGGTTTGGTGGCATTGCTCTACAATCATCTCATATTATTTATTATAATACATACACAAGCATCTTTTTTATCAAACCAATCCTCCTTCATCACCATGCGGATTACTATTGCTTTTATCAAGGTCATTCGTAGTAGCAGAGTTCCTAGTAGGAGACGGCTGTGGATAAATAGAAGTTCCTGCAGGAACAGGTCGACTCAAAACCATGAGCAAAACCCCTGTATTGTATCGAGTCCCGTTGGGGACACTCGAATGAGCAGCATTGACAGCTTCCATCCAATCATCTGCATCTGCTTCCTTCATTCTAGCATAACCTTTATTTGCAAGATAGTTAAAGGCTTCTTCAAAGAAATCAAAGTATACTCGCTGGCCCTTTTCTTCTCTCACTAGGAAATCACCCTTTTCAAATCCAGAGCTAATTGTGGCAATATTGACGGGGGTATTGATGCCATGATGTGTAGGAATATCATCGTTGCTATTTATAGTTGCAAAAGTTGTTTCAAGATGTTCCGACATTTCTTTTTTTGTGTTTTCAATGTTTCCTTGCTTGGTTGGTCTGGATGGAATATGCAGTTGTCGTTTAAAATAAAAGATAGAGTTAATTTGAAGAACAGTGAAGAGAGAGAGAAAGGAAAAGGTATCTTGTCTTTTCCATAATCCTAGCTACTGTACACAGTATTATGGATGGTACTGTACTGTACGTCGTATCATTATTAGCCCCCCCGTACGTAGTGGGTATATAAGTACCGGTACTCGTACATCAACTGGGCCACATCGGAAGGGGGGGCAGCAGGTTATGGGATTTGGGACCAATAGTATTGATACTGTTCTGTAGGTAGTAGTAGGTATTGATTTTTTGAAAATGAATCGTTTTTTGTTTTTTCTGTTCTTCTTCTGCGAGGTGTGTCTTTCAAAAATACCACACTACGTACTGCCCATTTTACTCACACTCCATCCGTTTCACGAATCACTTCGTGAGAGGAGCACCAAGTACGAAAGAAATAAAACAACATCTGCCACTCTTCTTTGATGCAGTGACTGATTATTTGGGATAGTAATGGCACATGCATGCATTGGCAACTTTCCTACAGATTGATTACTGTATATACTAGAAACATTCTATTTTAGAAAAACTTAATCCAGAGAGGACCACCGTTGGCCGTTATTGCAATCAGACGTTTCCAACCTTGATTCATTGATCGTGCACCTTCTGTACTACACAAAAGAGAGACCGCTTCTTTCTCGGGCTTTCTTCTTTTCTTTTCAAACTCCATAAAATACAAAGAATGCCAGATTCCTTTTCAGACGACTCACCGATACCATCGGCACCGCCGTGTTCGGTTGCAGATGATTTCGATCAAAACTACATCACTGACTACTACGAGACTCGCCGGCAACAAGAAGAAACCGATGAAGCATTCGCTCGAATGCTCCAAGCCCAAGAAAATGCTGCCCTCGAAGCAGATCACGGGAATGATCCAGTGCCCCACACCATCGTCACATCCACTCCTGATACTCCTCTATATGCAGCGGAAAAAGGTTTGGATTCTTCCAGTGCCATTGAAATGGAAGATGAGCGGCTTGCAAGAGCACTGGAACAGGAAATGCGAGATGAGGAATTGGCTAGGGCTATGCAACAGAGAGAAGAAGGACGAATGCGTCGGGCGACATCTGCATCTCTTGCAAACAATGGTCCACCTGCCTCTACAGCTTCCACATCAAGATGCAGTGCTAGGAGGATTGTAAGTGGGGGATTTTTTCTTGTGATTTTGGGTACGGCAGCTGTACTTTTGGTTGTATTCGGTTCTTCCATTTGGAACAGATTGGGAGGTAATGGGAATGATATGCCACCTTTTTTTAGCAACGGTGGGGGGACAGGTGATGAGAGTAGCAGTCCAGGGGAGTTTTCGCAGTGGAAAAATAACAAAAATGGTCTCAAGCTGACTGTTCGAAATGCCCTGAGTAGCGATTGGGATACTTACTTTGTAAAAGCAGTGAGTGAGTGGAATGCTGCACCGGCGTTGCAACTCTCGACGCAAGATGCGGCAGAAGATCCAAGTTGCAGTTCGGTGAGAGGAATTCTAAAGGTTTGCAACGATTTTTATGGGAAAACAGGATGGACGGGGTTGAATGAAATTTACTTTGAGGGAAGTTATATTGCTGCGAGTGTTGCGAAAATGAATGAATCCTATTTGAGTTCTTCTGGTACGAGTACTGCAGAAAAGCAATATGGTGAGTGGGACATGCAACATTATATCTGACATCTGACTCTATGATATCAAACGTGTTCTAAATCTACTATATTTTGACGACAGTCATGTGCCACGAGATTGGGCACGGCTTTGGTCTTCCACACCGAGATGAGATACCAAACAATCCTGATTTAGGGTCCTGTCTTGACTACACATATCGTTTTGAGAATAATGTTCACCCAGATTCTAGTGTTGATTTTGATAACTTGAAGAATTTGTATGGAGTGATTGGTAATAGACGACGAACCTTGCAAGTGGAAGATGTTGACGGAGTGAATATCAATGATGTCATTTTTAGAAGAAGAAATTGGAGCCATAAAAATGGTAGAATGCTGTATCAATCGGAGCGCCACCAAGTGTATGAAAATGATCTTGGTGGAGGTCTACGTGTGGTGACCACTTTGCTTTTGGCGGACAAGGCCTCCAAAGAAAATGTAAGATAATATTTGATCTAATTTCAGTCCTTGTAGAATAATGATATAAATAATTCGGTCCGTCACATTATTGTTGGCCATCTTTACTTCTTTTGTTAAATCAAGGAGTGTTCCTTCTCAAAACGAGTGAATTCTGAAAGAACCTCAGGATTCGAAAGCAAAGGCTTCACTGCAGCAAGTGCCATGAGTAGATGTTGGTGTGTAATCTTTGGAACGTTCTGCTTTCCAGAATCTAGCGATTCACGTATTGCAATCATTGCAGCTTCTCTACAAGCACCCACAATTTCTGCTCCCGTCATCATCCCAGTGATGCAGTCACTCGACAATCCCGACGTATCAATGAATTCCGCAGCACTATTCTTTGACCATGCTTGGTACTGAGAATCCAGTATTGTTTTTCTTCCATCCATGTCTGGATTAGGTACATAAATGACTTTGTCAAACCTTCCTGGTCTTAGCAATGCCGAATCCAAAAACGAAGGGCGATTTGTTGCACCCAAAACAAGGACACCATCCGAGATGGAGCCATCCACTCCGTCCATTTCATTTAAAAACGTACTCAACACTCGAGCTGGATGGATATCGTGAGCCAAAAAATTATATGCATCGTTCTCACATACATGACATAGGCCAGAGGATAGGGGCAAGTGAAGTCTTACCTTCTGCATTATTTCCTCGTTCCATTCCCGATTGATTTGATGATGATGCTGCGACAATCGAATCGATTTCATCAAAAAACAGAATGCAAGGGGATGCCGATCTAGCCAAAGAAAACGCACGACGCACAATGGCCTCAGATTCCCCAACGTACGAAGATGCATAGACGTCAGCGGGTGATAATGATAAGAAAGCCACACCTGTTGCCCCGGCTGCTGCTCTCGCCAGTGTTGTCTGGACACAAAACATTTAATGAGAACGTACGGAACCAAAAAGGCGGCACTTGTATCATGGCAATATGGTCTTACCTTTGCACATCCAGGTGGTCCATGTAAAAGTATGCCACGAGGCGGAGTGAGACCCATTCTCTCAAACTCGGTTTTCTTTGTTATCGGCCATTCTATGGCATGACGCAATGCTGTCTGTAAGTTACCAACACAAGAAGCGTTCAATACGAAACTTTTAAGTACTGGAACAAAATGTTGATGGATAGTTTTGGAACAACATTTTCTTTACCTACCTTTGCTCCACCAGCATCACCCGCTATATCATCCCATCTCGTAGCTGGTGGTGAACTTATCACGGAATCTCTCAACGACGATGCCCCAACATCCCGCATAGCTCTTTTCAGACAACTAAAGGTCACGTGGGAATGGCCATCTTTGATTGACAAAAACTCTGATTTGCGCACCAAAGACGATAAGTCAGCCGCAACGTAACCTACACACAACTCAGCGACGGCTTGTAGATCATGCTCTGGAATTACGTCTAAAGATGATGATTGGTCAACATGATTTAGCAGTGATTTCAATATCTTGAATCGCTGCTCATAACCAGGTGGACTAATGCACATTTCACGGTCAAAGCGGCCCGGTCTTCTCAAAAATGCTGGGATAGCATCGATACGATTGGTTGCCGCTATGATAACCATTCGTTTCCACCCCAAGATAAACTTTTGAATATTCGAACTCTGTCTACATTTCAAACCTGAAAAGGAATACATATTGTCCAACAGACTTGCCAATGTTGCCCCAACTACTTCCGAAGAAAATAACGCATCGCATTCGTCCATGAATATCACAACAACACGTTCGGGTTTCTTGTGCAAAAAGTGAAGCGCCCCTTGGAATTTATTCTTGAGTTCCACAGCTGCTTCAGCTTCATTTACACCAACTGATAAAATTTCCGAACCTCTGAGAGAGATGAGACGAGTTTCGTTCTCATGATCATGTTGAGCGTTGGCTGCTTCGACTGCCAATCGTACAGCGTAAGTTTTCCCAACTCCTGGTGGGCCACTTAAAAGAAATGCTCTGGGAACATCCAGTGCATAGCCACCATCGTGGTACAGGTAGGACTTGGAAGAAAGGATCGAACAATATCGAACACCATGAATTCCACGCAAAAGTAATTCCTCAGTAGAAAGCGAAACTTTTGTTGATGGTTGTGAACAACTCTTCTGACATGGCTTCATTACTTCTTTTTCCATCACTTTGGAGTCCATCAGTGTGATCCTTGTGCTAGGTTGTATGATGAATATGTTTGGAACATAATTCGATGAATAGGCCGACCCACGTGATTTTTGCAGTAGAGGCAATGCTTCACTGACCTTGTACACAAAAGTCTCATAGTTGCTGGATACTTTTGGGACTCTCACGGTCACGGTGCAATCGCCAATTGGAAAACAATCAAAATCAGCTTCATCCCTCATCCTCATCGTATCATTCTTGCATCCGGAAAGGGGAAACACAATGATTCGTCCTACCATCAACCGTTTGATACATTGCTTCAACAATATATCAACATCATTTTGGGAGAAATTTCGTCCTTGGATTTGTTCGAAAGAAATAGATAACAATGGTATTGGTGGTAATATCGTAGGAACCACTGATGATAATTCATCTCTTCTCCTGATTGGTGATAAAGAAAACACTACACCTTTTACATCTCCAAGTGACCTCGGACGGCGCTTCTGCAAGACACAATAAGTCAATGTTTTTGACGAATAAATGGAATCATTTTCAATATACTGTTGGTCTTGTCTTTCCACATCTCTCCTTGTTACGACGAACTCATTGCGCAATTCGTGGTTGTTCCAACATAACATTTTTTGCAGCCGTTCTTTTATGGTATCAAGGGTATCAGTCTCTACTAGTGTTATCGACATTTCAGCTCTAGTGGATGTATCAAACTGAAGAATGATTGGTCCATCATAATTATTGTTGTGTCCACCGGGGTGACATGAGTCAGTGCTGCTAATTCCTCCTCCATGGTGGTCCATAGGGGAGGCCAGCGAGCAAATGTAAAGATGTGATGTACATTCAACAGTACTAGGTTGTTCATTAATGTTCGATACAACATTTGGCTTAACAATGCAATGTCGATGTGGGAACATCAGCACTAAAATAAGATTTTCCAGACTCAAAGAAGTGCCATCAAAGTGATTCGAATATGCTTGGATGCTCCCCCCACATTTCTTGTAGAGTCTTGCAGTTGAAGACATGGTTGTCACAAGTATCTATCTTTAGCACATGCTCTATCCGAGTAGACGTGCATACAAATAGTTTCAGAGAAGGGGTTTCCAGAGGGTCATGCGATGATCTCACTCTTTCTTTGTTGTTTTTTTCTTTTTTTATATATCTCGTTCGGAACTGGATCATTTGAATGTATCATTTTAGGAAAATCAATCATGAGAGGTAATCATTCATCTGAACGCATACTAATGCACGGTACTCTCTTGTTTGGAATTTAGGTACACTTTTGTACCCAGAATAAAAGACTACATAACCTATGTACATTATGACAAGCTATGATAATTTATGAACTCCTATGAGACAAAAACTCTCTTCGTCACACATCTCTGTCAAAACAAATTGGGATGAATATACAAGTAAAATAAAGTGATGAATATATAATATAACCAATCCTTATTTTTTAATGCAACTACTATGGCATACAACATAGATTAATGCAGACCCATGCATTCAGCTTTGTACAGGAAGTCAAGATGCCACACCACCAGCCACCCTCACGACGATATTTGAGTTCTGAGATGCCCACCCCTAGTACGGCTCTCCCAATATAATCTTTTGAATCATGCTCCATTTCTCTTCAATTCCACCGTCAAGAATTACTGTAGATTGTTGTTATGCATATGCTATGTCCATCCTGCTGCCTATTAACATTCAATCCACTGTTGAGTTCAATCACAATACCTGCTGGAATAGCCGTCCTCCACCATCCACCATGATCACCACAAAACTAACAATTCACCAACAATCAACCTTATGATCCATAACAAAACTTTTCAACTGGTAACTAAATCACAAAAAAACCTGATTTAATTGCCCACCAACTATTAGAATAAAAGTAATGCCTGCCTTGCCTGGACCGATGCCATCATCATTATTACTAGTACCAGAGTACTGGGCTGCTGCCTATTTAAGTAGAGGTTTACTCTGTGAGTAATAGCATATGTGGATTAATAATGCAACATCTTTTATTAACATAGTCCATCATTTATTGCTCACATATACACTTAACAACAATCACACTAGCTGACAGTGAACAATGGTGAGCAAATCACACTCATTGATCATTGATCGTCATGATGATGATGAATTATATACCATCACATGCATGATACATATTTTGATCAATGTTCACTCACCTTTATCAAAACAGGACTTTATCATTTGTATTTGGTCGTTGATTGTTGCATTCACGGTATATGAAATTCTTTCTAAATCAATTGTTTATTTGTATCTTGTGTTGTGGGTTGTTGCATTGTGGGTTGTCTGTTGTATCTGTTATGAGTTATGAGTTATGATCTTCACATTCCATGGCTACACAGCATTCTACGTACGAAACATACCATAACAGATGGGTACAACTTTGTTCCTTTTTTCTGTTTATATCTGCACATCACAACTTTATGTAGTGGAGTAGTACAATTGTACAGTAGGGGTAGTCATTTGTAAAAATCTTATTATGAAAAAATATTATTTGTAAAAAATCTGAAGCTAAAATAACGAAATTCATTCTGGTTGGTTGAAAAATGTCTTCAACAAAAAATCTGATGATTTGACCAAATCAGACTCAAAAATGGCGTCTGACGAATGAAATCTGATATGAAAAAACCGATTACAGGAATATCTTGGATCTTGTCTTTATTTTTATCTTACATACTACTATTACTACAACTAACTGTCCCACCATACTACTTAAAAGTCGTTACCAATCAACACGCCCCGCACTTCCCAACGTATAAAAGTGTTCAAGCAGTTAGAACAAATCATAAAAAGAAGGAGGATAGAGGCAAGATACCGATCGTTGCTGTTTGACGATGGTGAAGACGAAGGAGAGATTGTTGGTGAAGACGGTTCAGTGCATACATTGGTGGATGTAGCACTGCAGGCAGAATATGACTCTATTTTGTCACAAAGATACCTTTTTGATAGAAAACCGTACTGCAAAGGCTACTCGAAATTTATTTTTGAGAGGGATTTAAAAGAGGATGATGAGGTGGACGGCACCCCCCCCTTGACTCACGGATGAAGAGTTTTTACAAAAATACCGGATGCATCACGACAGCTTCAGGATGATTGTGTCGTTGATCAACAATCATCCAGCTCTTCAGTCAAGGGGGAAAAAGAAGCAGGCTCCAGTTGAACATCAACTGATGTTTTTTTAATATTATAAAGGAGTGTCAGGTAGTGGAGCAAGTTTTCCTAGGTGTCATCAAGTGTTTGACAAATGACATGGTACATGCAATGACTACAGAAAGAGGGTAGTTGCTGCACTTAGATCGTTGAGTGACAGGGTTGTGAGGTGACTGGATGAAAGGGAAAGAAAAGTAATCGCGAAGCATTTTATGAAGCAATATGATTTTATTAATTGTATTGCAGTGGCAGATGGGACGCTTTTTCCTTTGACATATTAACCCCAATCCGCACACGCACCAGATTACCATGGGAGAAAGCATCAATATTCATTGACAACAATGATTGTTTGTGATGACAAAAGGAAAATAAGATATTACCTTGCATCTTAAAGCAGTTCAAGTTAACCCCTGACATCAACTTTACCCCCCAAAATACTGGGGGTAATATCCCAGCACATGGCACTTTTAAACCAGTGCACTTACTTGGCGTCACATATTGTTATTGTGGGCCGTAAAATTATGAAGTATGCCCTACCCATGATTGAACCAGCATCGCCTGTCAGCTTCCTGCATCCTAATACCAGTTAGTAGTAACTAAAACACACAAACTGGCATGCAACCTCAATCGTTTCCAACGCCACTTCAAAAAAGGTAATTACAAAAATCGAAAGTCACATAGCACAATTGACACCGGTGACACTAAACACAACGAGGGTGACATGTAATTATTTATAGTAATAAATTAAAGTTGCTACTTTACCAACTATCAACGATTTCAGCATGACGCACAACGGTAGGATGTCCATCTAGGAAGTCATCATCCTGGTTCAATACT
>JAAMXU010002258.1:0-11783 GCA_019693545.1 Chaetoceros muelleri
CCATTTACATGACTTTTTTTGATGACCGAAATAAGTTGTGTATGGCAGCACAAATACCATTTCAACAAAGCATTTCGATGGCCGAAAAATGTCATGTATGGTAGAAAAAAATACCATTTAAACGACTTTTTTCAATGGCCGAAAAAAGTCATGTATAGCAGAAAAATACCATTTACACGGCAGCACAAATACCATTTCAACAAAGCATTTCGATGGCCGAAAAAAGTCGTGTATGGCAGAAAAAAATACCATTTACATGACTTTTTTCAATGGCAAAAATAAGTCGTGTATGTCAGGAAAAAATACCATTTACATGATGCTATTTCTTGTGCTTACCTTTTGAAATAATCTATTGACAAGACTATTTTTGGTGGCTGAAATAAAGCATGTAAAGATGGCTAATTGTTGAAAATGTAATAGGCATAACTTGGTTTTAATGATGTACAATAATATTGTTCAATGACATGGGTACAGATGGCTTATTGTTGAAATAAATAGTATTCACAAATACTATTTTCTATTATGCACAAGGGCATGCAAGGGTGCGGATTAAGAAATGGTTCAAAAAATTAATGATGATGCTGAAACAAAAAAATGGGGAAATATTTATAATACTTACTGACATGGATTTAGGAAAAGCAAAAATTATAATGATGCTTGATAGAAAAAAAATAAAAATGTGCATGCAGGTGTTTGTTTAACCAAACTCAACTGAAACCCAACTGATAAAAGATGATATAATTAAGAGGAATTTAGAAACTCAACCGCCACAATATAATTTGTCTTGTTTAGTAAAAGGAGTCAGTTGAGCTGTGTGTGATCTATTGTGTAAAAAATTATGATCATGCCATACCATTACATGTGTATGTATGTGCAATACTACGGGTATACACAGCAGTTGAAAAAAAATTACTTGTCAGTTGAGTGTCAGTTGTATGTAGTTAACATTAAAAATTTGATTTTTTTAGTGACGGTTGAGTGTCAGTTGAATGTATTAACCTTATGCAACAGTAAAAAATTGACTTTTTTAGTGACAAATGTCCATGCACTTCAACTGACATTTGTTACTAAATAAGTCGAATTTTTACTGTTAACTACAATTAACTGACACTCAACTGACAAGTAGATTTTTTCAACTGCTGTGTATACCCGTAATATTGAACATACCTACACATGTAATGGTATGACACGATCATAATTTTTTACACAATAGATCACACACAGCTCAACTGACGCCTTTTACTAACCCTAACCCTAACCCTGGCGGTTGAGTTTCTAAATTCCTCTTAATTATATCATCTTTTATCAGTTGGGTTTCAGTTGAGTTTGGATAAACAAACACCTGGATGCACATTTTTATTTTTTTTATGCAGCATCATCATAATTTTTTGCTTCTCTTAAATCCATGTCAGTAAGTTTTATAAATATTTCGCCTTTCTTTGTTTCAGCATCATCATTAATTTTTTTAACCATTTCTTAATCCAAACACTTGCATGCCCTTGCACATTATTAAAAATAGTATTTGTGAATGCTTTTTATTTCAACAATAAGCCGTCTGTACCCATGATTTGCACAATATTATTGCAAATAGATAAAATCAAGTTATGGATATTACATTTTCAACAATTAGCCATCTTTAAATGCTTTATTTAAGCCATCAAACATAGTCATGTCAATAGATTATTTCGAAAGGTAAGCACTAGGAAAAAACTGAAAAAACTATCTCAAACACTGCTTTGCATTAATTTTTTTTGAACTCAAAACGTGCAATTTCTATCTACCATACACGCCATACACAGCTGGTTTTGGCGTCTGGAAATAGCCATAACAACAGTCCTCTTTCTGCCATACACGACTTTTTTCGAAGAGTGAAAAAAGTCATGTAAATGGTATTTTCTTCTGCCATACACGACTTTTTTCGAAGAGTGAAAAAAGTCATGTAAATGGTATTTTCTTCTGCCATGCACGACTTTTTTTGGCCATCAAAAAAAGTCGTGTAAATGGTATTTTTCCTGCCATACACGACTTTTTTTGCCCATCGTGAAAAGTCATGTAAATGATATTTTTTCTGCCATACACTGTATTTCTTGGCAATATAATATTTCCAATGGTATAAGCAATTGAAGAACTACTGCAAAAAACAATCTGAAACACTGCTTTGCTTTACATATTTCTGTCACTCAAAACGCGCAATTGCCATCTACCATACACGCCATAATAGCCATAACAACAGTCCTTATTTCTGCCATAAACGACTTTTTTCGAAGATCGAAATTAGTCGTGTAAGTGGTATTTTTTTCAGCCATACTCGACTTTTTTCGGCCATCAAAAATAGTCGAGTAAATGGTATTTTTTTTCTGCCATACACGACTTTTTTTGGCCATCGAGAAGAGTCATGTAAATGATATTTTTCCTGCCATACACTGTATTTATTGGCAATATAATATTTCCAATGGTAAGCACTTGAAGAACTACTGCAAAAAACAATCTGAAACACTGCTTTGCTTTACATATTTCTGTCACTCAAAACGCGCAATTGCCATCTACCATACACGCCATACACAGCTTGTTTTGGCCTCTGAAAATAGCCATAACAACAGTCCTTTTTTCTGCCATACACGACTTTTTTTGAAGATCAAAAAAAGTCATGTAAATGGTATTTCCTTCTGCCACACACGACTTTTTTCGGCCATCAAAATTCTCGGTATTGTCCTTTGTCGGTTTCTTTTTGATATTTTTCTTGATCGTGATGTCCACAGTCGGTGGTTCATCTCCTTCTTCCACCTTCGGAGGAACGAAAGGGATCGGGAGAGTAAGTCCAGGCTCACGATCACCTTTTGGTGTGGAGCCACGGCCGGAAGATTTCTTCTTCGAGGAACTCATCTTAAAAGAAAAATTTTTGTTTTTTTTTATTCTGTCGATTGGTTTGAACTCATGGTCTCTCCGTGAGTTTTTTACCGTTACTAGTTAGAACCTTCTTTGGGCTCCCTGTTAATTCTCACAACAGCAATTGGGCGTAATAGTAATTTTACTGTGCCACAATCTACTCTCAGTTGTGGAAAAGGGAAAGAGTAAACGGTATAAAAAAGAATAATTGAAATTAATTCAATTAAAAAGGAAATTATAATTAAGTGTGTTGTAGATTAAAAAAGATTAGGTATGTGATGTCTAATGGATGATCACCGTAGCTAATAAAACAGATACTACTACTGATTATTACGTGCAATGAACGTGTGACGAGTTAACCGGCAGGTTAACCGCTAACTGGTAGGATAAAATTACCTACACATATTTAATGTCGTATCACATCTATGTCACATGGTATCCTAGAATATACATACAGTCTTCCCATTTTTATCATCAGAAAAGTCCTGAAACAGACATACTACCCAGAAAATAGGTCTGTGTAATAGACAAAGAAGCTATGGGCCACCACACACACCTTGTCAATGTGGTTTTATTTCTTGACATTTCTATTTCTGCATGGCCAACATTATCTCATGTCCAATCTAAGAGATTAGGATATCCACCTAGTGCTGTGTTGGAAATTGAAAACTTTTATGGTGTGGAACAAGAAACAAATGTGGTCAATGCATTGAAGAATGCTGCTGCAGCTGGAGGCACTTTATTGGTAGTAGAAAAAATCACAAATCTGGGTGGTAGGTTGCACTCAATGTCACATTCATCCAAATAATGCATCTCCAATTAATGAGTCATTGTCTGTTTTTGTCACGGTATAGCATTCATAGGTTAAAGGAAATAATGTTAGTGTGTGACCACTACAGGCTCAGCCGTGGTAGAAAAAAGACATTCAAAGAAGGAAAGCACCAACAGAAATGTCCCTTGCTTGTCTTATCAGCTGTTGATGGTGAGAACAAAAGCTTCACCGGTTTCGGTTGCTTCATGCCATCAAAGACAAATCAGGCATACAAATGGGCTCTACATACTGCAGTTCCCATTGTTTGTGGACAGGGCACAGTCAATCGCATGAGGTGCATCAGCACTGATAATGAAGAAGCTCTTCAACAAGCCATTGAAGAATCACGTCATTTCCCAGGAGGAGGGTTACCACTATCAGTTAGGCGCCGTTTAGACTTTTATCATTTATTTCTTCAACCTTGGAATCAATACTGCAATTAGTACAAGACATTATATCTGCTCTTGATACAATAAAAGAATGGGTGTATTCATGGGTTACCAGTATTGAAACTGATGCCACATTTCAACATTCACTTGAGGAATGTAATGATTTTTTAATATCGGTTAAATACAAACTGGGAGATCATTTATCCAAGGAGATTGAAAAAGCTGTTGGCAGAGTCATATCTAACATTGACAAAGTAGGCTTGCATAAGTTCCAAAGAGTTATGAATATGGGATTTATTAGTAGCTCGATCATAAAAGGTACCAATGCAGGGATCAAGAGGGGAAATCATGCAGCCAAGCAAAGCCAGTATGAACATTGATATATCTGGTAATCATATGCTGCAACAGGTTGATGCCAAGTAGGTGCAGCCACTGATGTTTGTTTCCCAGCAGATTTATTCTTTGCTGAAGATCTGGGCATGGTGCCTTATCAAAAAGTAATAAGGGGAAAACAGGTTGATTGCTGTCACTACTTTGATCTGCTACTGTGGCATTTTGAAGTGCCTGTTACGCCAAATTTATCAAGAATATGAAGTCTATGGCTTAGGCAAGACAAATGCACAGGCAAGAAAAGGAGAACAAGTGATTGAGCAAAATGTTCTGTTGTGATTCCTTATGCTTATTGAAATGACACCTAACTTCCAAACAAAGGGTAAAATCTGTAATTGGAGAGAGATGACACCAAGAGACACAAGAGACAAAGAACAAATGATGAAAATTAGAACAGATATATACTCCACACAAAAGATAACATTACGAAATAGTCAAACTTTGTTGAATCGATCATAATATATATATTGTTGTGTGAATGTTATCCCAAAAACATTTGTTGATTTTGTCATAATGTATATTGTTGCGTGAACATTATCCACTTGACAAGATCAATCCATTTCCATCCCTCACCATGCATTCCCACCGGGGAAGATTGAATCAATTCATTACACCTCCTTATAACCCCAACCACCCACTTAACTCATTTGAATCAAATCATAATGCCTCATAAAATGGAACCACCTGCTTCATACATTCCATCCCTCACCCTGCATTCCAAATTTGATAATTGAAAGGATTCTATGTCTCAAAACTGCCACCATGCCATCTACTTAGTTCAACTCCATCAAATTGACACCAGCACCCATCCCTCACAATGCAGTCCCACACCCATCCCTCACTATGCATTCCCCTCAGCTGGATCGAATCGATTCATTTTCTATCACAACTACCACAATATCATGCTTACTAAAGTTATATCATCCCTCACCAGCAGGCATTCCCTTGTCTGAAACATCATGGTGGGAATTATACTGCCAAATATTTGATCACTATTGATCAAACCATTTGAATAAGGATAACAATTCTTCCATTTTATGCAGATATTAAGGAGACAATATTGATGAGAAGAGAGAGTACTGGACTTACCTAAGCAGAAGAGAAGTGGAAGAAAGATGCAATATGTTTACTATTAGATGTATGTTTTGTAGTGGTCATTTTTTTAGTGTGTGTTTTGTGCTGTGTGGAGATCAAAGAGACTCTGATAATCGCTGTGTACTGTGCACACCATAGAATACACTCAACACTGGTATTTTTATGTACTGTAGAGTACATAGTCACTCGCTGCATTATTTTGTCATTGGTGATTGCAGCGGTCAAAAATAAAAAACTCTGACGTCATTGTTGAACTAGTTTTACTTTTTGGCAGGTAAAGTCCCCCACAATGACTCATTAATTGGAGATGCATTATTTGGATGAATGTGACATTGAGTGCAACCTACCACCCAGATTTGTGATTTTTTCTACTACCAATAAAGTGCCTCCAGCTGCAGCAGCATTCTTCAATGCATTGACCACATTTGTTTCTTGTTCCACACCATAAAAGTTTTCAATTTCCAACACAGCACTAGGTGGATATCCTAATCTCTTAGATCGGACATGAGATAATGTTGGCGATGCAGAAATAGAAATGTCAAGAAATAAAGCCACATTGACAAGGTGTGTGTGGTGGTCCATAGCTTCTTTGTCTATTACACAGACCTATTTTCTGGGTAGTATGTCTGTTTCAGGACTTTTCTGATGATAAAAATGGGAAGACTGTACGTATATTCTAGGATACCATGAAAGATTGTTTTCAATAGATTCCCTCACTCTTACCATAGAACAATTGGGGGAATCAATTTCATCATGATTTGATTGCATCATCCACTTACTTTTGCATGTGCTGTGAATATTAAAGGCGGGTATTATGAAGATATAATTTTTTATTGTTGTTTAGTTACATAGAGGATTGTACACGGAGTGCTGTGGAAGTATGCTGTACAATGTCATTGGTGTTTGCAACCGTCAAAAAGCTAAACTAGTTCAATCATGGTCGGCAGGTTAAGTCCGTCTCAATGATTTGAATGCCACAGCGTTTTCTTTGTCCATCATCAACCATGGATGGCGACTAGAAACAGTAATTAATAAGAAGTAAATTAATAGAACAAAAGAATGAAAAAATTCAAAGCTGTAACATGTCTATCGCTGACGTCGATACTGTTCATCACATTTGGTAGCCAGAAAATTCGTATCCGTCGGCAGCAGCAAGTAGCAGTATCCTCCTCCTCGACCACATCTCTTCTTCTCATGACGGCTACTAATACCAGTAGTAATACTACTACTACTGTGTATCTTGACGACAGTCGTCAAGACTACGAGCAGGATCATAAAAAGGATGAACCATCCTTGCTGGAGGACAAGGAAGAGGAGGATTCGTCGTCTTACTATTTTTCTTGGGTCGGAAACCAATGGATTCCACCCAAGGGGGTACCAACATATACTCCGAAACAAATGCTGGAATACTTTGTCAACAAAAATACACTTATCATTGGGGATAGCACAGGAAGACGTTTTTATACAACTTTGTTTGCCATGATGACTTCTCCAGATATAAGTAATATTGCTTCAGCATTAGTGAATTCAGCAAAAGTCATCGATGTCAACAGGGGACGGCGTTTCGGAGAAGAGCGCTGTCGTAAAGAAGGACGATCATTGGCTGATAATACCACTACTTTTATCGAAACTCTGTGCAGAAATGTTTTCAAAAAAGATCAAGAAGAATCTATACCATCTATTTTATCAAATAGTACTACCAGAAATAATGATGCTGAAGTTTCTGAAATGGCAGCAAGGAACCAATCGGACGCACCTGCAGATCTGTTAATGAAGGCATCCAGTCATGATGACAACACACCTAGTAGTACTAGCAGTAGTAGTAGTAGTACCATGAGGGATCAAAAGAAGGGCAAATTCGATTACGTGAGGATGAACTGTTACAGTGAAGTCAATGACTATTTTGCAGAAAACGGGTTTCATCATCACTTACCTAATTCAACCACCTTGAAGAAAGACTACGACCTGATTGTTATAGCACTAGGCATATGGGAAGTGATCAGACCACTTCCATGCCGACAAATTAATAATCAAACTGTACATGATCCCGTACAGAGGTTACGCCAAACATTGAACACTCTCTGGCAGCAATCAAGCTCCTTTGATACGCAATTTGTCTTCCGAACAGTTGGCTTTGATCATAATAGAGGCCACGGACTCAGTTATAGAATGATTAATGCTACAAGAGAATTCATTAAGAATGTGACGACGATACGACGACAACACGAGAATTGTGCACGTGGAAGAGAACAGGTTGAGTCATTATTAGTACCATGCCACCACCAAGAAGGAAATATGATTGTGGTCGATTGGGGATCTGCCATTTCCAAAAGAAGTTTTGGCCAAGATAGAATAAATGGTGATATCAAGGCACATTATGGTTTGGAAGCCAGGTTACTCTTTGCCCAGCAACTAATGCACCAGCTAACAATAGCTAGTAGGAGCAGTAGTAGTAGTCGACGGTCCTATGAAAAGTCATGAAACATATGATGAAAATGTTCCTGTCGATGCTACACGATGTAGACAGGACTCAAACCAAATAAGGGCTATCAAGAAGGTTTCAAAGTCTAGTAGGCATCACATTGGATACCAAAGTCCTGGAACTACAAGAGGCGACCCGGTTGTGACTGCGGAGGTATGGTTTCAACATCAAAAAATAATAGTGGATAAAAATATTCCACAAACTCTCAAGGGGAGCATGAAATATATCATTACCATCATGTTTGCTTTGAGTAGTCATGGCGTACTAGAAAATATACTCCGTTCCGTCAGTTAGGGAGTTCCAACTAGTACGGATTGATTCCTACAACTTACGACTCCATCCGCTGGAGCAAAACACAAACCAAAAGACTGTTCATTGCCATAATGCAATAGAGGGAAAAACAAAACGAAAGAGTTTTCAACATACAAAAGACAGTGTCCTTATAAACTTATTTATTCATGCAGCACGCATTTTTTTACTCGGTCGATCTCCAGAAATTGGTTCCATATTAGCATAGGACTGTGCTTCTCCCTCCCCCTCTTCCCCATCTTGTGCAATGACTTCACTTTCTGCTTCTAACTTCTTACTACCTGCCCAAACACCCGCCGCTGGACTGGGCCCGAAATCATCGTCGTCGTCATCTGTATCCTCATCATCTGTTTCCTCCTCATCTTCATCGTTGGTCTCACTTTCTCCATTGTCTTCCTCCTCCTCATTCTCTCTTTGCTTCTTCGCTTCTTCTTGTTCCTCCTCCTGCTTCTTTCTTCTCTTTGCCTCCAGGACCTCCCTCCTCTTTTCCCTCGCAATCTGTACCGCTGCAAGATTCTGCCCATATTTATTTCCAAAAATATTCCTCGGACCCGCATCTTTCCCCGAGGCACAACCCAAACAACCCGTCGTAGGATCCTGTGCATTCTTCGCATTCTCCGGCCGATCCTTCCACGGCACGCGACAAATCGACGTCGTACCAAATTTGTAATTGGCCGGATTGATCACATAAGTCGAACAGAGACGTTCATAACCTGGTTTCTTCCACTTGGCGATGAGACCCGCATCGACTAGTTTTTGTTTGAGGCAGTAGTCGTACACTGGTTTGGGTATTCGGTGGTAGGTGTAGTACATGTCGTAGACGTAGCGGGTTCTTTGCCAGTTGATTTGATGGACGGGCCATATGGATTCTGTGTTGCGTTTGTTCACGTTGGATTCTTTGACTTTGTCTCGTAGTTCATTTTCGAGGGCTTCCAGTACGGGTTCGATGATTTCGAATCCTGAAGGTGGTGGTTTGTTGGATCTTCTGGGTGGCATGGTTTGTAATAATTTTGTGTTGTACTGTTGTGTGTTGTGACAAAAAAATGCAAAGAATATCATACAGTGTAACACAACATAGACGTCCTGGTGGTGCCTGGTGGCCTTTTGTGCAGCAGCTCTACTACACAGTACTGTAGCTAGCAACCAGTATTAGACAGAGGCTTGCAAACAGTTACTCTCTCTACTGTACTGTAGCTAGCTAGAGTAGAGAGAGTAGAAGAAGTTACTCTCTCTCTCTCTCTCAGGAGAGAGATGGAGTGTTCACTCACAACAATAGAAACATGTCACCAACTCAATCAAAACCTTCCTGGAAACTAAATTATTTTAGAAAGTAGCAAGAAGGCAGAAGAATCCAAGAGTACCAAAGCAACAGATGAAGACAAAAAGCTAGTAGTATCCCTGCTTTCTTGGTGACGTGGTGATGCTGCTGATCATAGATCATTAGTACTACATGGATACTACTAGTACTAGGACATCATGTGCTGCTGCAACGGTGATCAGCAACATGATTTTTAACCAATAGAAATGACAGTTTTGATCTCCTCTATGAGGATGAGGAGGTTGAGATGAATGAAAAGAAACAAAAAATGTCCAAGTTTGCAAAGATGAAGATGTCAAAGTGGGAGAAATATGTGTGGGGAATGAAGCATCATATTGCATTGCTGAAGTATCCTCATGATTTCAGATCTTTTGTAGATAAAACACGTTATAAGAATACTATTGATATCCATCTACTGAGGAACAGATACCTGACATTTTGTGACCGAGCCATTGGAAATTTTCACCTTCAAATGTTTGCTTTGGGTGGTGGTGAATTTCATAGAGATGACCCTTACTGGATCGAGGATTGTTGTGGTTTTCTTGCTTCTTACCAATGGTTTACTTTATCTTTGTCTCTATTCAAATACCATATTTTATCTGGTGGTGGATGTTGTGAATCATGATACCAGTCAAGATGTACTGCAGAATATGGTGCATACGTCCTTACGGAACCCTTTGTTAGACCCTTAAATTTTAGTGAGCTCCTTCGCATAGCAAATGTTGTGTCAATGATCTGTTCTTCAAAATTATAGCCAATACCATCCCAAGTGACCATATATGGAACTTTTTTCCAAAACCGTGATTCCCATTTAATCACATTCCTTTTCTCTTTGTAATGCTCGGGCAAATCAGAAATTTGCAGATGGGGCCCTACAACATTCACAAGAGGACAGGCCTCTAAAATACCTGCAAAGAAAAGCAACATATCTGATGATGATCGTAGCAAGGCAATGTCTGGGTCCGTGAACACGTAGTAGCGAATGCTTGGACGTTGTTCAAGATATGTCTCTATCGAACACTTGACTTCTTCCATCAATTGTTTCCAAGAGAATTCCGGAAAACCAAATACTGTTATATTATAGTGGTTTTTAAGATCTTCAAGATAATCAAGCATTGGAGGGTAAGTTGAGTTGTGATCAAAAATAATAATGTCATATGGAGACTTTAGTATCCGTCTATATGAATCAATCGACTCTCTTAGAGCTGATACACGATCCCTTGTGAGAATGAAAATAGGGATAAATGTGTCAGCGGCGATTGACGCATTGGTACAATTGGGCATATCGACTGAGATCTCATGTAACGAAGCACTAAGTTTAGTATCTGCTGTATCAGGATGCTGATAGTACCGGTAGTTGATTCCGTCGTAGAATGTTTGTCTCAAATAGTAACGTAAAGAGAAAATGCCGACAGATCCAGCAGTCACAGATAGAAAAAGAAAGAGAAGTCCGTTATTACCATACATTCGCAATTTCTTCATTGGTGAGATTACAATTTAAAAGGAACTGCTACATAGCTCATTCATCATACTATGACATGGAGAGCAAAGTGCAAAGTTAAATTTGTGTATAGAGAATAGAAATGATTAGAAAAAATATTGTAATGTAGCTAACTAATCCACATATGTTTTTAGAAGTTGGTCCCAACTCCGTTGCCGTTGTACTTAAGCTAAGTATGTAGGCAAAACAGAGAGATAGCTTGAATCCATCAATCATGGAACACTCTGTGGGATTAAAGGAGGATACGATTAACTTAGTACAACTTTGGGTGCACTCTACGACGATTTCTACGTGTTGAAATGGTACAGTTTTGTTCAATTGTCTCAAAATGCATCACACCACCGTATCATTACGGCCGACGACCAACGAAATGGTGCTAATTTAGCTAGCGAACTTCATAACGATTCGTTTCATGTATCGCTCTTACAGCGTTTGGGACTCAACGGTCATGGTTCGAGAACGACGTACACTCTACGGTAGAAATCATCCTCTCAATTATCTCCTAACCTGTTATCTCCTGTTATCCACTCCCCAAACTGCAACACTCTAGCACATGCCGAGTGAAGCGTCATCAACGTTGACGGTTCATCTCCCACAGGAGA
>JAAMXU010002271.1:0-33915 GCA_019693545.1 Chaetoceros muelleri
CTATTGTATACTTTCGTAATCCTATTGTATACTATAGGTTATTGGTTAAATTCGTTCTAGAATAAAAATAGAATTAGAAAACACTGTTATTTCTTATTTCATTCGTTCATTCACGTTTGGTATTCCTCAATTTGCAGAGATTTTGATCATTAATTTAGATGGATAGTTGAATCACTTCCTCATTATTACACTCAGCCTTTTACAAAGTATCAACAATTAACCGACGATTGCAGCAACGAAGCAAGCCAACATTAGTAAAGCTCCTGCCTCTTTTTGTTGCTGTTATTAGAGAATCCCTGATACCTGTTGCCATAACATTCTTTTTACCTCCACGAAGGCTGGTGGGGGGTTGTTGGAGATATGCTTGGGGCTGATTGGGGTGTCCTGAGTTCTGATCATCCGAACCTTGTCTCTCGTCCACTGACATCATAGTAAGTAAATGGTCACACAACAAAAGATGTTTGCGGTGCAGTTCTTGTGTTCCCTCAGTCATCCAAATCCTCACCTCATAATTTATGACAGAACACAAAAGGTAAGACACTCATAAATGTGGCGTATATTTGCTCATATGGTTTGGTCTTCGTCATTTTGCTTGCTTGCTTGGGTATTCCAATGTCGATCTTTGATGATAACTACATCTAGTGTACTAGCTACTGCAAGCTTCCACCCCTCTTATCATTCACTCGTTTCTTCTCTTCTCTCTTTTACATATTAACAATAGCATTAGACTTCAGTTCTACACCAAAACCAAGAACAACATGATTTCCTCCTCCTCTTTGAAAACACTTCTTCTTCTTACCATGGTCCTTCTTGATGCAGCCACCCAAAGCACAGATGCAAGGTCCTTGAAATCCAAAAAGTCAAGCCATGATTTCATGGGTTACTACATGGGCATTGATCCTGTAGATGGTAGCTTCCAGCAAATGCAGATTGTCATGAATGATGAGGGGACATTTGATATCTTGATGGCCGACTCCAGCTTCAGGAACTGTGCTGACACTAACCAGGGTCTTGCCAAGGCTGATGGTATAGAGATTCCAAGCTCTAACTTTGATTTTCCTCTTTACTGTACCAAGGAGAAGAGTGGGACTGTTGACTTCGATGCGGAGCCTGATGCTATGTTGGTAGGTGGCTTTGAGGTCTTGGGAGGAGGTGATGCTCTACGCCGTCCTAATGGATACACGTACTTCAAGCAGTAAAAACCTGTATAGTACCACTGAAGAAGAATAGAGACAAGAACTTCTTCTTTGTTTATTGTTGGTAATGTGATCCCAAGTTTTGTAGCTCTGTGGCAAAGATGAAACGCAGTTATGGTTGTTGGAATTTGGCCACACACCAGTAAAACAGTAGCAGATTATTAATTAATCGATAATAATTGTGTGTTTTGATTATTATCAAGTTTCCAGTTTGGAAGTGAGGCATTACAGCCTACCATTTTAGCTCTACAGTAGTAGGGACTGTCCGGTGCAGGTGGCATTCTCAAGGTACAGACAGTACGGTAGTAGTAGTGTAAAAATCGGATAGGTTTTAGGTTTTTCTCTCTTCGCGTGTCAATAAAAACTAATGGCTCTTTGCTCTTTGTCAAAAGAGAGGTGAAAAGGGGATGCATGCAGGCAGCAAATGTGAATTGGGTTGGGCCGAACATATCCATTGCTCTTTCTTCTTCAGCAACAAGCAACAAGGGAAGTTACGATGAGGTTTTTCAATCATTTTTAATTTGCTCTTATTATGAATATGATTAACGACAAAAAAAGTGACATAATGACCAAGGACAGCAGCAGTACTACTGCTACTACTAGTGGTACTAAAACTGCTCATTCTGCTTCGTCTTCCAGCAGCAGCTCATTACTTCCTCCTCCTAAAGATGTCACTAGAAACATAACCACCAAGAAACGAAATCGTATCAAACGGCTATTGTTGGACTACGCCAAACGCGAATTTTCAAACCAGCAGCAACAGGCACCAGTAACGGCGTCGTCAAGAAGCAGCAGCAGCGGCAACAGCCGCCATGGTGACGACGGAACATGGCAAATCATGCAGCCGGACCAGTCGTCATTGCCATACTCGCCAACGGGCAAGAGAAAAAAGATCATTGCACCCATTTCGCCTACTCCATTCTCCATTCTCGAAGCATCTCTACCTTACCTTCAACTTGATTCTCACTCCCATGTGGTGGACCTGGGATCAGGAGATGGTAGGTGGATCCTCACATTGGCAAAGGCGTTTCATTGCAAATGCATTGGGGTGGAGATTGATGAGAAAAGGCTGTCTCTTGCAAAGGAATGGGCAAAACAGGAATTGGGAGGGAGATATACGGATTTGGTGGAATTTTATCAAGTGGATGCGTTGGAATACTTGCGAGGAAATTTGATTATGATGATCCAACAGAGCAAAGCATGTAGAGAGGAAGAATCACAACAAGAAGGAGGAGAAGAAAAAATCGAACCCGGGAAAGGAAAGAAACAGTCTGGTTTGTTGATTGTCGTGTATCTCTTCAAACAAGCCATGGAACAAATAAGTTGCATATTAAAGGATTTTAACATGGTCTCATTGTCGCTAATTGGTATTAGTCAAGGTACTGCTGCTACGAATCGAGTCAGAGTTTTTAATAAGAATGAAGAGGTAGTTCAAATTTTATGTGTTGGGTTTGCTTTGCCAAACTTTTTGCCTGTATGGCATTCTCAACAAAGTGGCATTCGAGTGTATTTGTATCATCTGAAACAGGAAGAAGTACCGTAGACTTATTACCAGTACTTTGTTGGCATACCAAAATAGAAAGCAGAAAAAATAAGAAAAGTTTATAATGTTGATCAAAATTTTACTTGCATATGTACAAAAGTTTGCATTCTATATATTTTCAATGTTCAGCATCCTCCTTCTCCTAAAACACCACCGCCATGATCAATCCTCATCAATCACAGCCATTATTACGCAAAAAATGACAACAGATTGCCTCGAGACACTTCGCATTGGATTGCTGGGCAAACTGCATCAAAAACTCAATGGATGTGATATTGACGGCATGCAGCAAGGCTCTTTCGCATCGCTCCTTCAAATGGTCCAACAACAAATGATCGGCCAATTCCAAAATGGCCAAAATACGCTCCATGCTCTCACTTGCGCCCTGGACCGTCGCTTCGTGGAGGGACAGGTCAATGTCACCCGTGTACATGTATTGCAATACCAAGAGGAAAATATCATATGAATAGTTGGGAACATTGATTTCTACGAGAGGATCGTTTTTTTCTTTGAAATCATTGAGAAACATGGCACGGTATACTTGGGAGGATAGACAGAGGACAAGTTTGTGAGCATAGATGCGTTTTCCTTGTACAAGAAAAATCACGTCTGCTAAATCTAACCGGTTAAAATGATCCTTGAGTTGCAAATGCATCATTTGAAATGTTTTGGATTCTCTTTCAGGTGGGAGGCACAAGTTGTCCGTATCGAGAACATGGCAATCATTGCGATATTGAGAACCAGATGATCCACCAATGATATAAATGAAGCGTCCTACAACCGTTGCAGTATGACCAGCTCTTCGAGATGGTTGACGTCCACGAATGGATATTGTGGCTATTTTGTCAATACTTTTTGTGCTGCTGTGACTCTTTGTCCGGTTACGGGCTTGGAATCCAACGTCACTGGTGGTATCACCATCATCCTCGGAGAGAAGAGACACGTGCGAATGCTGACTCGTAGAAAGAACAAGGTTCGTTCCATCGCTGTCCAACCATTCCATACTGGAACGATCAAAGACATGCAAATCATTGGACATGGACGCCTCCGCACCGTTGCCCCCAAATAGATAAAGTCGATCTTTCACAGCACTCATGGTCATTCCTGCACGTGCAGGAGGCATCGTTCCCTGCTGCAACAGTCTGGGCCTCGTCCAAGTCAACGTCACAGTATCCAATATGTAAAAATCATTTAAACGGGTAGTACCATTCCACCCACCAAAGACAAAGAATTCTTTGGTGGAAGGCATGTAGGCAGATGCATGATCGGCTCTTGGTTCTGGAGGTAGACCATTTGTCTCGACCTTTTGCCATTGCATTGTATCCACATCCAGAGCGTGCAAATCATTGAGATATTCCGTTCCGTCGCCACCTCTAAAGACAAAAATCTGTCTCCTATCTGGAATGTACTCAGCCGAATGCATATTGCAAGGACCCGGTGAATTCCCACATTCTGGAAGAGATACCCATTCCAATACTTGAGGATTGGTAATATCCAATACCAACACTTGATCCGCAGCACAATCACCCAGCCAACCGCCAATGATATAAATATAATGTCTCTCCATAATATTTCCATCCACTCCACTAGTCTTTTGAATCAACGTTGCTGTATGACCATTTCGAAAGTGCGGTCTAGGTCCAATCATGGTAACTCCTCCTCCTCCTCTTACTCGCCCCTCTGCTCCTGTATCCTCACGCACTGATCCGGCATTCCCATTGCTTCTCCTTCTTCGACTGGCCAATCCTCCATTCAAAGAAAATCGAAATCGCGGCCTTGTGGTCCCCATCCCTCCCACACCACTCATGGTAGCACGATTGGGATTTGAATGCATGTCATCCAATTCCCGTTCGTTAGAATACAAGACACGGGACCACTTTTGGGTCGGAATGTGGTAGAGCACCACATCCATTCTTTCTTGGAAATTCCCGCCCAGTACGTAGATTGTATCACGGTGATGAATCGCAGCATGGTTCTTCATGTTTAAAATCAGCTTGGATGGTCCTAGTCCTGCTGCTGCTGCTGCTGGTGGTCCTCCTGCTGGTGCATTGTTGGAGGATGCAGTGTCATGATTGCGATGACTAGGACTGATGTCTTGAGCAGTCGTCATTGTTGTGGTGCTTCTTCTTGTGATTGGGATTTCTTCCCATTGAAGTGCGGCAATATTTGGTTGTGTCATGACGAGGAGGGCGGCGCTTTGTTTATTTGTTTTCAAACTAAAGATCAAACGACTATTGAAATAATAGTAGCAAAGCTAGTAGCCTGAAATGAATAAAGGTCACCTCGTCGTTAAGCAATAGACAGCAAGTATCCTTTGAATTTCTCCCCAATGATGAAAAAATTATGAAAAAGAATAAAAATTATATGGAGAGAGGAGAGAGGAGTATTTCAATAACTGGCTCTTGTGTGTGTGTGTGCGATTGAAGAAAATTAATGGGCAAATGATGACGTGGGATAAGGCAATGTGCGTGCGAGGGCAGACAAGAAAACTGGAGAAAGTTCTTTGATCTTGAGAGAATTTTGAAAATTTTAGAACTTGGAAGAAGTTTCGATGTCAGCCTTTGGGACAAAACGCCGGTCACGACAGACAGACGGTCTGAAGATTGTGAAGATTCGAAGGCGGTCACCAGCAGATTCGAAGGCGGTCACCAGCAGGTATTGTACCAGGGTATCTGATGATGGCATTGATTGTGCATCACAAAAAGGTAGCTACACTGTATCCACATTATTTGAAGAAAAACAATGGGAGCTTTTCCTGTGAGAAACTACGATTGCTTCAAGTCTTGAAAAAAGAAGAAATATAAGTTATAAATCATTCAAAGTATTCATGATCATGCCGTCATCATCAATCAATACACCAGGAGGAGGAGCACCAGCAGCGGGGGTCGTCTCTACGAGGAGCAGCAGCAGTCCATCGGCACCAGGAGCCAATGATTATCTTCACGGGGAGGAAGAAGCACAATGCTCGCCTTCCAGCACGGCATCAGCAAAAATGGATGTCTTTGAGAAGTATCTAACCATATGGATTGCCCTTTCGATGATTATTGGCACGACTGTCGGTGCATTACTACCCTCGGTTCCAAGAGTTCTTGAAAAGGCAACAGTATCGAGTGTGTGGATACCAGGCGCTGTCTTTGTGTGGCTCATGGTATACCCCATGATGCTGGCTGTTCGGTGGGATGCAATTCGAGAAATTCGTAAGAGTCCAGGTGGGCTTGTATTAACATCGGTTGTGAACTGGGCTATTCAACCTTTCCTTATGTGGGGACTGTCCTCTTTGTTTTTCGGTGTAATTTATCAGAACATATTGAGCACGGAACAGCAAAATGACTATATAGCCGGTGCTACTATTTTGGGAGGTTCTCCCTGTACTGCAATGGTGTTTGTTTGGTCCAGTCTTGCCAATGGAGACCCAAACTATACTCTGGTGCAAGTAATATTGAATGATCTCATCTTACTCGTGCTTTACGTCCCCACTACAAAGTTATTATTGAACATTTCCAATATTGCTCTACCGTGGGGAACAGTGTTCTTGTCGGTCGCTCTTTTTGTTGTCGCACCCTTTGGAATGGGTGTGCTCACGCAAATACTGGTTCTACGCCGTCGAGAAGGTGGAGCAGAACTACTCCACAAAATCAGAGAGAAGCTACGACCGGTTTCCTCAATATCATTAGTATCCCTTGTAATATTCATCTTCATTTCACAGGCAAAAACAATTGTGGCGAATCCGACCCATGTCCTCTTGGCAATCGTTCCTTTATTTTTACAGACTATGATTGTCTTCTTCTTAACGTACGGCTTAGCTTATTATTTTTGTCTCAAACATAACGTAGCCGGCCCTGCTGCGTTCATTGGATCATCAAACTTTTTTGAGTTGGCAGTTGCTCTCACTATAACAGTCTATGGACCCAAATCAGGTGCAGTTATGGTTACTGTCGTTGGAGTTCTAGTTGAAGTCCCACTGATGCTAACGGAAGTTGCGATTGTGAATGCCACGAAAGAAAGATACTTGCAAAGAAGAATTTCTGAGTACGAAATGAAGCCTGGCATCCATAAAAGTAATTTGGACGAGGAGGAGAGGAGCTAGAGCTCGAAAAGTTGGTGATGATCTTCTTCAAATTTGCTCACTACTACTAGCACTTAGCTTACCGCCTTTATTAAAATGAAACATGATGATTATTCATTCTTACAGCTAATGAATGTTTCCATTCTTGACATACTACAACGAACCTATATGAATACAGTGTTTTTACTTCATCATTCTGAAAATATCTTTTGCAGCTCTAATCTTTCCAAACACTATATCAAAAGTGTCGTCATCTGAAGCTCCTACATTCCTTCGAATTTCTTCACTTACATCACCACGAAGAAATGGATTTGTTTTTTTCTCTTCGCCCATATAACTAGGAACTGTCGGTTGACCCCTTTGCCTTTTCGTCTTTATGCCATCAACCCTCTCGATAAGATCAAGATTTCCTGACTCCACGCTCAACGCAAAGTCTGCATTACGCTCTGTGATTTCATGTGCACTGAATGACGCAGATATTATGTTAGTTATATATATATATATATATTAAACGTGTATATTTATAATGGCACTCACCAGTAGACAACAGTGTCATCTGGTAAATTTCTCAAACGTTTCAAACTGTCCCAGTACTGAGTCGATGTACCCTCAAACATCTTACCGCAACCCAATGCAAAGAGGGCATCGCCTACAAAGATAACTTTATCCACCGGAAAATAAAATGCAATGTGTCCCTTGGTATGACCACCAACATCAATAATTTGGACTTCTGTGTTGCCAAAGTTCAGGAATGCACCAGCAGTTTCGTCTTGGTAGTCATCTATAGACACGTCCAATCCAGGAATGGAGTGACCATCAATCTTGGATCCAAAAATTAGTGGTACATCATAATCTTCTTCTCTAACAGAGCTACGTCGTAAGTATTCTTCTTTGAGTTGCAGGTTTCCGCCGGCATGATCCAAGTGATGATGTGTATTGAAAATATGAGTTAGCTTCCATTTCCGTTTGTCCAATTCTGCCAAGTATTTAGAAGCATCTGGAGTGTCGATTGCTGCAGTTTGACCTGTTTTCGGGTCATGGATTATGTATCCATAGTTGCAATTTAGACATGGGAACTGTAGGAGTTGAAAATTTGGATATGATCGGAGAATGCATTCGTCATCATAAAGATGGACGTTCTCAGCATCACCGGCACCATCAGACGACGAGAAGAACAAGAGTGAACAGCACGATGTATTGTTACAGAACAAGAAGCGGTCGTAGTATTTATCCCGCATTCTACTAATAGTGCGACTGTTGCTCAGAATACCACCAATAGGAGAAAAGGCTATATTGCTTGGTACTGTCGGAATGAAGCTGAAGGAGGGCGAGAACAAACAGGAAAGGGTCATCATTCCTGTCAAAAAAATTACGTACTCTTGCTTAAACGATGATGAATAGTACCTGGTGTGAAAAGGAGGAGTGCTGGATCTAATGCTACTAGTAGTAACCATCATTAACTAATATTTCTCTTTCTTGTTCTTCGGTTCTGCTCTAGAGCTCATGAAATAAAGGATTCTTTTTTCGTAAGTCAAGTGTCAAGTGGTGATAAAATGCAAAACGAAGAGATAGAAAGAATCTATTGCATCGCCCATTTAGGGTTCGCATCTTGTCAACGATAGCTTCTGTTTTTTTTTTGTGTGTTTTGCAAGCCTGTTTTGCATCACAGATCACAGTAGAGAATCTGTATGAATAATCTCAGATAGTCTCAGATAATCTCTGTACTGTCTGTCTCTACTCTCTGGCGATGTTGGTCGTTTCACAGTAGTACAAAGCGAGTAAATCAAAGAGGGAAGACAAAAGTAATGAAAAATATCTGAAATATCAATAAATAGAGCGATGCTTTATCTTAAGAATATAATATATATTATGAAGCCCAATTATATTTTAATTCTTGTCTTCTCGCCCTTACTAGTCACACTTCCAAATACGAACATGCCTTGCATCTTTTTTTCGATGATACACCACAATTCCGTCAAACAGCATGAAAACAATCATGATCTCATTCTTCTCCAGTGCTACTACAGTATTCCTGGTGCTTCTCATGATTATAAATTCGTCATACATCTGAACAAATGTTCTGAAATATCTTATGATACATAATGCATGTAGTAGATATTGATAGGATATGTAAAGAATGACAGTGTCATTTGTGTCCTCGTCCATACCAGGATCGAATTGATTTGATAATGAATGTAATTGGATTGTTCAAAGCCAGTACTAGGCAGTAGTATGTTGTATGTAGTTGAAATGTCATGCTTTGACATTGAGAATGTCCATTTCAGCTAAAAAGTAAACCCCAGCACATATTTCATATTACGCATTCATAGACTTGTTGCCCGTGTGAGTGATTCTACTGTGCAGCAGTTTTACACCAAAAGTTACTACAGATAACAAACTTCTTCCATTCATTCATTTCTTGACAGACAAAACTTGAAACCACACACTTTGTTCAAATGGCTCTTGTTCCTTTTTGGATCGATAATCCGTTTCATTTATAAAAGATTTGTGACCCATGACACATAATTCCGCATCATGATCTACCATCCACAGATAGAGTGCTAGAATCTCATGATTTTCATAACCTGGATAACCAAACAATTCATCAAAGATCATGTGAGTACCAGGCACAATTCTATCTGCCAACAATTGTAGAGTAATGGCAGTACTCAGAAATAAATCCCCGTCATGATGTATCACAGCTGCAGGCATTCTTGGATATTTATCCTTGAAGATTCCAATGGTATCTTGAAACCATCCCTTGTATAACTCCACTTGTAAAGGCAGTTTGGAACGAACCATGCTGTAAATATCTAGTTTACCACGACCACCGAAATCTCCCTTTGGAAAACCCTTTCTCCAACTCACCGGCAGTCCCTGAAAACTATCAAAGCCAGCCATGACCCCCTGGAAGAGTTGTGGTTGTGATTTTTGTTGTGGTTGTTTTTCGATTCTTGTTGGATCGTTTGCAACACCACCACCAGCACGGACGATACGATCCGATGCATACTCGAGTGTTTTCCCCTCAAAGACACCAAATTCTGCCCAAAATCCACGAGTGAGGAAACGATTGGTTTTCACTAAATGTTCGAATCGATCGGCAATTTCTTCAATGGGTCTTTGAAAAGGTTCGTGAACGGAGTTATTTGCAGTTACAAATACTTGATGAAGGAAGGCATCAAATGGTTCGGAAGAATTGGCCCATAGTTTCCTATTGGGTGGACAGTCTTTTTGCATTTGATGAATGTCTTGCATGTCCATGACTCCATCTAGCAACTGCATTCTGGTGCTGGTTGTCATTGTCATTTTATGATTGTAAGTATGTTGAGGAGAAGGTAGTGTTTCTTGTCGTTCTTGCTGTGAGGAATATGCTGGAAGAAAGTTGAGAGTATTCTTGCCAGTGCTGCTGCTGCTTCTACTCGAAGTGAAGGATGCAAATATACCAACATCTTGATTACCATCGCCACCACCGCCAGTGCCAGCAAACTTCCAAATCATCATACTGTACCATGAAAAGAATGAAGTGGCAACGACGACGATTAGGAAGAATACTACTGCTACTAGCAGTGTGGAGCGTTTGATGGAGGAATGATTTCTAGTAGACTGTCTCTTTGCACGAAGGATAGATTTCGACTTTTGATTTAACATGTTTACTTTTTCTATTTTTCTATTCATTCATGTCTTCTTTCTATGATAGATGCAGGGAAGGATGTGTGCCCTCCTTCCTATTTGCTTGTCTTTGTTTTTTACTTTCGTTTGTTGTTTGTTTAGAATACCCGGTTAGTTCTCGGGTCTTCCTCGTTTGCATCTTGTACATTGTTGTTGGTACGACGGGTTAAACGGTTAAAAATACGCATCATTTTAGTCTGAGAGCGAGCGATGATGCAGTCCTACGTGGATGGATACGGACAGTTATGCAGACATTTTCTTCTTTTGCAGACTTTTCGAATGTGGTTACTTCTGGAATCCAAACACGTAAAACACCCCATCTGGAGAGGGATGAAAAAATATCACGTGTCACTCTCGCATACGCACATGGCACATCACATGATGGCCATGTTTTTATACACAGAGTGTGTTTGCTGTGATGAATGATGAAACGGAGAGAAGCGAGAAACGAAGCAAGCAGCAAGCGAGAAGCAGTTTGACTTTCTTTTAAAACACATACACATTTCTCGCTCTGCTAATTTCAGATCTCTCCTTATAAAATCAATTGCGACGATCATGAAACGATTTCAACAATTATCGATACTAGTAATGCTTCTTGCACCCATGCTCCTGTGTATGGCCATGGCATTCTCTGCCACAAACCACCACAAAAAGAAGACCAGCACCAGGACCACGGCGAGGACTACTACGACGATAACTCCGCGAAGAAACATTCTCACGACGATGGTATCCACAATTCTACCAACCATTGGAGCCGTTCTAATCACAAAACCCGAAACATCCGTGGCAAAAGATGAACTGTTCAAATCCAATCCACTCACAAATCCAATTTTGGAACAAATAAGGATCCTGGAACAAGCCGAGGCAGATAATATCCAATATGGCGGAGAGTTGGCCCCTGGTTCTCCAAAGGGGAGAGAAGCGTATGCTAATCTATTAGTGCCAATCCTAGAGATGCAGTCCGATCTTGTTCAAGTGGAAAGGATATTATTTCAGCAGCAGGATGACAATATTGCAGCAATGAAGCTAGAAGCTGCCAACAAAATACTATCCAAACCACAATTTGAAAAAAAAGTATTTAAAAAGACATTTAATGCCTTTGCGGATAATATATATTACAGCGATCCTGATCGTGCCAATGCATACTTGGGAGGTGGTGCGGTACCAAGGAATGAACAGAGCATAGCCTATCTGCTGAGAAATGAAATTTTGACAAACTTGGAGAATCTTCAGGCCGAAGTGGCATATTTGATAAAGGAAGTAAAGGCTGGAAATGATTTGGAAACGGATGATTTGGTGAATTACATTCGGGCATGTACAGGTGGGATGGAGAAGTATTTGGAGTTGGTCCCACCGGCTGAAATTAAGCTCGCCAGGGATATCGTAGCAAAAAAGAGTAGTTAGAATATTGTTTTTTGCACCGAAAGTTTATAGAGTAGAGTATTGAACCGTAGTGCTTGATATGTTTCACCCAGCAAGTTCTTACGTGCAGCAACCAAATAAGGTCACTTTCGATAGTCGAGAGTGTACACGCTGTGGTAAACGAAAATGATTGTGATTATATAATCATCTGATGTCATACAGATAAAGATTGCCATTATTTCTTCTCTTACTACGGAAACACACATAGATGAAATTTAGCATGCATCAAATTGAGGTGTTATGTGTTACAATAATTGTAAACTGTAAACGACGTTTATGGAAAGTGGGAAGTGTGCATGTGACATTCTCTTCCACTACTATCCCCATTTTTTAGATACTCGTACTGTATGTAGGTTATAATAATTTGTTGTTTCGAAAGGGGGCAAAAATATAATCTTGAATAAGCACCTCATATTCTTTGGGTTTGATAACGGATCCGAGATTAAACATCCACTTTATGTTGCAACGTTTCTTCTTTAGAGAGATGAATCCCATCTGAAAAATATAACAAATGTGACGGAAAATCTATGGGCGTTTCCAACTCGTTTCGACTCTACAGTACCCTATCTATAATGATGAGGTGTAGAGATCGAAAAAGCAAAAATCTAAAATCACCTAGTATGTTCCCCACAATACAGAAACCTCGTAGCAGAAACTAACAGGCTCAACGGCTCATCCTCTAGAGTAGAGAGTAGCTAGAGAGACGGGAATCATCGCCGAACAGCCCCTCGCCGAATACAGTACACTCATTGAACATCTCATAAAATATATCGTGACATAGTAAAATCAATCAATCGGTCATCGATTGACATATATATGCCATGGAATTCATCATAGGCTTGAACCCTTCTCCGGTTACCTTGACACCGAACTCGGAGTTACTAGAGCTCGTCCTAGTAACAGAACGAACGTCAAATGTTAGTGTTATTGGTGGACATTTTGACGGTGATCATGAAATTGTTTCAGCGATTCTCTTCAATGATGGTGATATTGACTTGAGAGTTAGAGACAATACTAGCGGTAGTAATAAAGATTCTTTTGAGGATTCAGGTGAAGCAAAATATTCTCTTCAGCAGTCTACTAAGCTTCATCTCAAAACCCCTTTCTTGAAAAGGATCGTTATGCAGCAGACTTGTTATTCTGCACCTGATCAGCCCCACTTACACTGGAAACGTATAACGTATTTGAGATTGGATGGCGAGGGTGGTTATATTGAGGTTGGAAAACTACGCAATCCAATAAGCATCTCAGGAAAGTACGTCATTATGCCCGAGGAAGATGTGGAGGGACCTTGTATGATTACAGGCGTGGGCATGCACAACACGGATCTTCTATGTCTCCAGATCATTCAAGGCAGTCCTGGGTCTAAACCCACCCGATTTCCTGAGCACTTGTATGCATATGGGAAGAGTACGGTTGGGTTAGTGAACTTAAGACCTGAAGGTGGCTTCAAAAAGACAGAGGATTGTCACTTTGTAGGCATGGAAGCGAGCGATCCCAGTGTGATGGGGACCGTAACGAAACTTTTCTCCTTCATGGCAAGATGGTACAAGAGTCGCTCTTCCATCCATCGTATGTTCCCAGATCTATATTCTCTCATTGATCAAAGCATTACAGAGAATGATCGCAACGTCATATTCTCTGCATTTAGACTTGAGAGACATCTTAAGTGGAGAATCCAAAACTCATCCGATGGCCATAGTTTCGATGGCGATCCATTCCTACGCATCAAACTTTACCAGGTCGTAAAGTGCTTGGCCAAAACACTAGAAAGATGTCAAAGGATCATTGTTCACAAGCCATCCATCAATTGCTATTGCGTAGCTTATCTTTCAGGAGATTTCACCAACTTTTTCATAGCAGCCTTGGTACTATTCACACAAATTTCTTTGACATTTGTGTTGTTCCTCAGTATCATTCGCGATGATTCGGGTAGTACTTACTTTGCCCTCAAAGAATCCGTGGTTGTGACACCCATTATTGCTATCTTCTCCACCATGTTGGTTTACAAGCAAATCATGAATGTGGTAGCCATATACCATGCCTATCCTGGTATGTCAAGACACTTAATGGGTTTCTTTGAAATCTTCGCCAACGGCATTTTGGGCATTGCAATTTTGATTATTCAAGTACTTCTTGTTGCGAAACAAGATAACAGAGTTGAGTACGTACTCAATAGTATTGCTGCAATTTTCATTTTGGAATTGGATGATTCTGTCGTCTTTTTGGACGACGATGGAGTCACAGATTTGCATAGGAGACTGTTGATGAATGACTTTATGAATCGTATCAAATCGATTGGTAAGTATGACCTTTCATGACTGTATCAACTACTTCTACCTGATCTCATCAAAAATTCTCACTGTTTTCTTCTGTTTTGTGGAATTTTGTATTCGCAATCATAGATGAAACATTCTTTCAACATATGAATCATAAGGGGGCTAGAAATTACATTCAATTGAATCCCGAGAAATGCACCATTGAACCCCTACCACAAATCCAGTTTACTGGAAGCAACGAATCCTTCCTAAACAAGAATTCCAAAGCCTCTCTTGCACCTCTCTCTATCACATTCTCTTCCAAAAGTTGCACTGCCGCATCCGACAGTTGGACAGAAATCTTCGGGAGTGACACGATTGCCAAACCAATAATTCGACCAGACTCCAAAATCAATCTACGCTTCACATGGCGTGATCAAGGATTTGGCAATCGCAAGGGTAAACTCCGTGTACGCCTCGTCCACGCTCTGACCGGCGAGGATGTGGCATCGTCCCCAGAATATGGCATTGCTCCTCACGCAGAGGAGGATATTGCCGAATCCTTTGATTTCAACCATGGACTTGTGAGGTATTGTATGGAAGGTTATAGATATGTAGTGGAAGTGATCGTAGGTGGCGGTGGTGGACATGCGCTACACATTATGAATTTTGAGTTGCATTCCACTGCAGCCTTTGTCGAAAAGGAGGATTTGAGTGAATCGACATCTGTGACTCAGGGTTCCAATGAACTGTTGTAAAAACATGGATCAACACATCAACCTTGCGTATTTCATATATTTGTAATACAATCTTGGAGGCGTCTGGTCTGGTCATTACTATCACAAAGGAGTCAGGTTTTAATAAAGTATCGTGTTCAGTTGTTACCTTTTCTTTCTAATTATTTAGTAACGCATTTCGTTTCCTTGCAGAAGATAACTCATGCTATCCCAATAAACACGCTTGCTTTGCACCATTCTTTCTTTTTCTCTTTCATTCATCACATTCAAGAAACTATTCGAATCATGGTGGTCCGAATCAAATCCAAAATCTCATCAATTACTGCTTCCGGAAATCTGCTCAAACTTGGTATTAACGTCACAGCTTCTTCAACAGCAGTATCCGTGGCAACTAAATTCATCAACGCGGCTACTTCAAATCCATGCAACTCCAATTCTTCCCCCGCATCCGTCTCTTTTCGTAATGTTGTCAGTACACTGTATATCCATGTGTAACAATCAAGATGGAAAATTCGAGAGAGAGTTAGTAATTTTCATCCCACCAAAACCAAGTTATTCCTTGCACCTCAAAAGTACGGTACAGCAGCAGGCAGCAGCCACAGGAACAGAACGAAACACTTACTCTTGCAAATTATCCAATTCCTTCACAAGTTCTTGATTGTTCTTTTCCTTATTTGTCATGGTATTGTACCTCTCTACATATTTTTGTGTTTTGCGATAAACGTCGTGAAGCTCTTCGTCTCGATTGACAGCCGATCGGGCGGATACTTGCAGGATCACCGCCACTTGTGCGTTTGACAAAATGTCGATATCGTCAAATTCTGAACCGAATTTTAGCTCAGCTGCATCTTCAATATTTGTTTGATTGATTTGATCCATGTCTGTTTGTTGAATAAAAGTTTTGGATGAGATGGTCGAGGAGACAGACGGATGGATGTTTTTGTTTGAGGACAATAAAAACAAAAAGTATGACTTTGCTACTCTAGGGGCCTCATGTACGTGAAGACAGTACCAGGAACTACATTTTCTACGGAAGTGCATAGTTGAGCGCATACACAGATTGTCTCAAAAACTTTCTCTGTGAAGATACGACATTTATTCACATCACTTTCATCAATCAATCCACAACCAAGCAAGCAACCATGTCGCAAGACAACAATGCAGAGCCACTCATTGATCCCTTACTTCTTCAAGGCCTCACAGAAGAACAAAAGCAAGAGGCACTTGCTGCCGCAGCTGCAGCGAAGAGGGCAGAAGAACGAGCCGAACAGCGTGCACTTGCCCGTGCTCTTGAGCGGAAACGATTAGAGCGTCTGGAAGAAGAGGAACGTGAGAAGGAACGGAAAAGGAAGTTTTTGGAACAGTTAAAAGGAGAGGTTGAATCGAATCATGTACATGGTAGAAACGGTCGCGGTGGTAGTAGTATCACCAGTAGTACTAGTAGCAGTGATAAAGTAGGGAATCTTTTGGGAATGGAGAAGGAAGTTGTGTTTCTCTCCAAGAAACAGAGAGAGGCAATCAAGAATAAGAGTTTAAGAACGACTGTGAATAATATTGCGAGAATTGAACATAAAAATGGAGATTATATTTCGAATGGGAACAATGGGAAGTCTACTTCCCATCACAATTCGAAATTCATGAGTCGTGACCATCAGACTCGGCAACAGAAGCAGCAGCAGAGTCATCATCAACTCTCTACGGCAGAACTCAACGCCATCAAAAAATCATATCTTGGAGAAACGGCTCTTCAAGATGAAGAAACTATTCGACTGAGACAAATTGAAGAACAGAAACGTGCACGTCAGAAAAAGAAAATAACTTTTAAATTCAAATGGGATGAAACAGAGGATACCACAAGTGATGGACTATTGGATGCTCTCCCAACTCTGGAAATGGGAGCAGGAAGGAGAAAGAAACTGAAAAGGGATCAAGAAGATGGTATGGAAAGGCGAACGACTGTTGGTAGAAACGTAGAAGATGTATTGAACAATGTCATGACAAAGCCGTTGAAAGACATGACCAAACGCGATTGGAGAATTCTGAGAGAAAATTGTGATATTGCGGTAAGAGGGGGCAAAGCTCCGCCTCCCCTACGAACATTTCGCGAATCTTCTTGTGCAGAAGTGCCTGCAATACACCCCGCATTGGTGGATGCCATTGAAAATGTATTAAAGTACAAACAACCAAGTCCTATTCAGCGTCAGGCCATACCGATTGGTCTTCAGAGGAGGGATTTGATTGGCGTAGCTGAAACTGGAAGTGGAAAAACTGCAGCATTTGGTATACCACTTTGTCATTTGATTTTGTCTTTGCCGAAACAAGTGTTGGATTCCGTGGCGGAGAATGGACCGTTGGCATTGGTAATGGCACCGACGCGTGAACTTGCGATTCAAATTGATATAGAGTTCAAGAGACTTTTGTCGAGACAAAGCAATATTCAAACATCTTGCATTGTAGGAGGGCAATCTATACAGCAACAGGCAATGGAGTTGCGCAACGGGGTTCATATTGTCGTTGGAACGCCCGGGCGTATCAATGATTGTATTGAAAATGCTTATCTAGTTCTGAATCAATGCTCTTATATTGTACTAGATGAAGCTGATCGTATGATTGATTTGGGATTTGCACCTCAGATTGAATCCATCTTGGAGTCCATGGGGGGACTGCTGAAGAGCGAAGATGAAGCGGAGGCCTATGAACAAGAAGTTTCCGACTTGAATGGGATAGCCTATCGTGTACCAAAGTATAGACTGACAGCTATGTTCAGTGCCACCATGCCTGCAGAAGTACAGCGGATAGCAAAACAGTATTTGAGACATCCGGCAGTTGTAACCATTGGTGGTGGTGAAAGTGGAAGCAAGAATAAGAGAATTCATCAGACTGTCATGTTCTTGTCCAGTCCTAGTATGAAAGAGAAGGCATTGAAGGGTGTCATAAACAAGACCCGAGTGTCAGACAAAATTATAGTCTTTGTGAATGAAAAGAAAAATACAGACGGCGTTGCTAGAATGATTGAACGAATCGGTCGTCGTACAGTTGTGTTGCATGGAGGAAAGACTCAGGATCAACGTGAGGAAAATCTTGAGGCCTTTCGACGCGGAGGTGTCATATTGGTGGCAACCGATGTTGCTGGTAGAGGATTGGATATTCCAAATATCAAGCATGTAATCAACTACGACGTTCCATCTAGAAGTATAGATAGTTATTGCCATAGAATTGGTCGAACAGCACGTGCTGGTGCAGAAGGATATGCCACAAGTTTCATCACCGATGAAGACGAAGGAATCATGGCCCCTTTGAAATCCTATCTGGAGAGTGTAGGTGCACATGTACCAGAACGATTAGCCCAGCACCCAGCGGCTTCGTCATCAGTAGGAGGCAATATAATCTTCTAGATAGCAATATTAATTAGTAACAATTTATTGAAGTTCATAAAAGCTAGAAAATTTGCGCTATCTGGTGTTATAAACCAACTATACTATCCATTGATAAAAAAATCTTGTCAGTACTACTTGATTCATTAGCATCCCCAATGCTTCTTCCTTTCTCTCGCAATCGACAGCTCTGCTAAAAATCCTTAACTTGCGCATCTGGATTCACAGTAGTTAAGCGCAGGTGACCTTAGAATCTTTACATCAATCTTCACGAGCTATATTCTTTGAATTCTTTGACGCCCACCTAATCTCTCACAAGTGCGCTGCTCATTTTACAGCAGACAGCCGAAGGTATTTCGGTATTACAGGAGTAACAACATGGCACTTTTGGCGAGGAGGAAAAGAGAGGTGATGCGTTTGATAAACCCATATAACTTTATAATCACTCTCATAGTTGATGAAGAGTAAGTGGAAGAATCACCAAATGATCATAAGAACAAGTGACTAGTAGTCGTGACCAACGACGGACAATTGTTCAATTCTACTTCATACATTCAGACGAATGCATCTGATTATACCCCATCTAATGCAGAAAGTGGTTCCGAGGTCTTCCAAAAAATTGCCGTTTTTTGGTGCATCAACACATGCAGCAAGATTATGGATAATCGTTTGTTAAGAAGACATGGTTGGGACGCTGTGCGTTCTCGCTGTTGTTCCATGATCATTTGATGCGGCGAGTGGTATGGTCGCTTTAGAGTAGTACTAGTAGAGGCAAGAAGGTATGTGCTTTCACGCACATGATTTAGCATAGTACACTGAACAGCAGGAGAAAGGTGTAGTAGTCCTTTGTCTCTTTTCAGTCCATTGGAATTCATTTTGACTGGTTTCTTTCTCGGTTGCAGTTTAGTCAACTTGTTCTTCGTTCTACATGTTCCAATTATCTTCGTTCGCCGTGCACCTTTCGCCTGTTACAGTTTCTCGTATTGCATGCGATTTTTTTTGGTCTTGTACTGTACTGTACAAAGTGTTCTTCATTGTGGTCTCACTTGTCACTATTTTAGATAGTATTTTTCGTAATTTGCACACTTTCATCATTCATTTTATACATTTTTTACCTCAAAATGTCTTTCCATAGAGAGGTTCCATACACAATAAACACACCCGTTGTGTATTACATTATTATTTTATTGTAATAGTTTTTTAGTCGTACTCGTAGTACCTACCCCTGTATCCAGGTACTTGGTGGCGATGAGAACAATTGGAACAACTTTTTTGCTGCTGAAAAACTGTTCCATTTGTTTCAAATATCCAACATTGAAACAAATCAAATCATAAAATCAGAAATACAGTCAGGAGAGCGTTAGATAAAAAAAAGGGAGCCCAAATTACTACTTAGTTGCTACCGGTACTCTCTAGTGAACTACTCCTAGTAAAAGATTCCTGCTCCTGCGAATACATACTCCGTATCATATTAGCATCACACCACTCTCTAGAGGAGAGCTAGAAGAGAAGCCAAACACAAGGAGAGAATAAGAGAGTTAGACAAAAACATACAAATGTAAGTGAATTCATCTTTACTACCCTTTGCTACCGCTTATTACATTTCCAATAGCTGTTCACAATCACGCATCTTCTTGGTGTTCCATCCTCTGACTCACAACAACAATGAAAAAATCCAGTTTCACCTAATACTACTACAGTCATAAGAATGAAAATACAGCAAGGCAAATTTTTCATAGGAGTGGTCCTTAGTCATCTGCTCATCATTATTGGAGGGGCATTTGGAATCAGCAATTGCCAGAGGACAGAGGTAGCATGGTCCAACTTGGAATCAAGCTGTAAGGTTGGTGTGCCCAGATGTGATTCTGGCTGGTCTAGTGCTGTGTACGATTCCTGTGGTACCATTTTTGTTGATCGAGATGGATGCAAGCGCACAGTGTGTGCAGAATGTGTGCCTGGATACTACAAGTCAGGGTTTTCTAATGGCTATGCAACTAGTTGTTCCAAGTGCACAGTTGAAAATTGCTTGGATGGAGAAGTCTCATGTACTGTCAGCTCAAACCAAGTTTGCAAAATGTGCAAGAATGGGTACTACCTCTCTTCTGACTATAAATCATGTCAAGAGTGCCCCATTGGTTCTTGGTGTGATGGCATAACCAAGTATTCTTGCTGGAATGGTGTTCCAGAAACAAAATTGAAAAATTATAATTTTTATCCTCTTATGGACTCAGGAGGTAATGACATTCAGAAGATTGATGGTGGTGCTGGAATAGAAGTGTATGCAGAAGAGTGTGACAAGAATCCAATATGTAATGGCTTCAACTCTGGGGGGTGGCTCAAAAGCACAATAAAGAATCAAGTGTTCTGGACCAGGATGGATAGTGATATTCCTACAGAAGGTTTGTACATCAAAACCAAAAAAGTAAATCCAGTTGTTGCTGAATTTGGATATTGCCCAAATAGTGGAACAACAGCTGAAGGAATACAATACCAGTGTGGCAACAGCACCCAGTTTGGGCCAGATTGTGATAAGGAAGTATTCTGTCTCAGAGGAGAATGTGATGAAGATGAATGTTGGAGTTTAAAGGGAGATGGAACATGTACACGTTGCCCCATTGATTATGCAGGGCAAGCATGTGAGCACCATGTTTGCAGGTGAGCATCTGCTACTGTGAAAAATGAATTTTACTGAAAATGATTGCATCCCTCATCATGCATTCTCTTCAAATACATACATATTCATTCAGACTTTCATCGCTTGCATCCAAACTTGAAACAACTCCCATCTTAGATCCCATTGACTATGATTTTTCTAATTATGCTGCTGAGATGCTTCAAGTTGACCAAGAATCATTCCGAGAGGGAGAGTTTGGACTTGTCATTTCATTTCTCCCAATAGCATTTGATATACATCAATACCAACTTCTTATAAATGATAGAGATGTTGGACTATGGAGTCAAGCTGTTCCTGACTGCTCCAATTTTAATAGACGTGTCAGTATGACTTATCGCATTAATGAGTACTACTCAATAGGGGGTACTAATGATGTCTCAGTTGGAACAAAAGTGAATATGTGTCTCCGAGGGATTTGGAAAGACAGTTCACTCTCCCTTACCAATGGCACCTGGGATGCCTTGACTACTCAAGATTCAATTGTTCGGCCTAGCCCTGAAGTATGTATTGATTATACAATGAAGTTTCAAAGTAGAGTTACTTTTCTTGTTAGAAATGCCAACAACACTGAAGGGATAGATGGAGCAGTTGTCACATTTACAGTTGACGATTCAATAATTTTTCCTCATACACAAGTCTTTAAAGGAGTGGCAGATAAAGTTGGAAGAGTTGGTTTTGACATTGTTTTGGACAGGGACTTGCCTGTTGGGACGACTAGAAATGTACCAATTTATATTCAAAGTGTTACTCTTCCAAAGAATGATGAGATAGAATTTGCTCTTTGTGCCTCTATTTCATCCCTTGGTAATCTATGTGAAAGTATGCATGCCCTTGAGTCTGTGAAGGCACTTCCTGTTTACATTGACCACCTCAACTCTAACCCTCAAAGTATTTTGATTGTTGAAATGGTGAATGGGAAAGATGATAAATTCATTGAACCTGTTGACAAAACTGATGAACCTACTGAGCCTGTCGATAGTAGCAAGACTACAAGTGAGTCTTCAAAATGTTCTTCTACCACTGCCTTCGTTTCCATCTGTATCATTGCAACAACAATGGTTCTCCTGTCATACTCAATGTGAAAGGTTAGGGTATCCAATTGAATATTTTTCAGAGATGGACCCTGTCATATAAAGGTTAAGACTAGGTTTATTCAGTCCCTCATAAAAAATATATATTTATTCAACTAGAATAAGTCTTTGAAAGTCTATCTGGAGAGCATTATGCCCATGTTCCAGAATGATTGGCCCAAAAGCCAAAAGTTGCTCGTCATCCAAAGGCAGTGGTAGTAGGCAATATTATCTTCTAGAGCAATATAAGTTACAACGTTAAATCCAAATACAAGATACTATTTTGCTGTGGTGCTTGGATGTTATGTCTTGATTCTACCAATCATATTGACTATCTTGTCAATACTTGCTTTAGCATCCTCAATTGCTCTCCTTGCTTGAAGGAGATTGGTATCCCCTCCATTCTTTTGACTTCCCTTTTCAAAATTATTTACAGAATCAAAGTCGGCTATCCCCGCAGTATAGCTTGCAGCGGATGCTCTTGCAATCGATTGCTGAAAATTCTCCACTTGCGTATAATAGTCTTCAAGATCGTCTGGATCCACGGTATCAACAACATTTCTCCTCAGCATTTTTTTCTCAATATTGACGAGCGGCCCTTTCCCTGTAACACCTATATAATCTCTCACAAGTTTGTTGCTCATTTTACAGCTTACAACCGATGTGCTCTTATCAAAGAGAGCAAAAGTCGACGCTTTTTCCAGCAATAATTCCTTGTTCTTTTGTTCTAGCAGTTCCCTTGGTACATCCGCAAAATTACATTCTACGGTAGCCCTTTCCCAATTATCTAGTAAAACCGATAGAGTAGAAGAGGCTTCTCTAATAATATGAGGAGTGTGATAGGTCATGTTGGGAATCTTGAGTTTCACTGGGAGATTATCTTGGGCACTGATGATTACTTGTTGTACGGGAACGGGACGAGTTTTTGGCAAAGAAAGCAGAGGGGACGGTTTTACTATGCGACGACTGGATATTTCTTGAAGAAGAGCAGCACGATGAGGAGTGTGATAGGTCATGTTGGGAATCTTGAGTTTCACTGGGAGATTATCTTGGACACTGATGATTACTTGTTGTACGGGAACGGGACGAGTTTTTGGCAAAGAAAGCAGAGGGGACGGTTTTACTACGCGACGACTGGATATTTCTTGACGAAGAGCAGCACGATGAGGAGTGTGATATGTCATGTTGGGAATCTTGAGTTTCACTGGGAGATTATCTTGGGCACTGATGATTACTTGTACGGGAACGGGACGAGTTTTTGGCAAAGAAAGCAGAGGGGACGGTTTTACTACGCGACGGAGGACGTGAACGGGAATGTCAGCACAGGAGGAGCGGGAGGACGAGGTGACGTTGGGACTGTTTTTGATGGGAGGACAAGGAGAGCTGGTCAAGGAACGAAGATCTGCTGTGGAGGATGACGAATCATCGCAGATTTCGATTGGTGAGGATGGGGCCAAGGGAAGATAAGAAAAGCAAGCCGAAGCATGCAAAATCTTTTCCCTAGCAATGATAAAGTGATTGCTCTTCTGAAGGGCAAACATGACGGGATGGATGCCATCAAGGGGAGCAATAACACTGGTGGAGAGGGGTGCCAACATGGTGGCGAACGCGAAGATGACGATCATCTTGAGGATACTCATAACAATTTACACTATCGTTACCGAAGTACAGTATAAATTGTGTCTCGTTTGTGCTCTTGCTCCTTGATTTTCTTTTTTCTGTTCACTATTTATTCGTGACTCGACGCAAAAGCATACGTAACGGATAGGAATTCAACTACACCCCCCTCATGATCGAAATCAACCCCCTCATTTTTTACTACGTTCTGATGGTGCAAACAAACACACGCAAACACCAAAAACCCGTACACGTCCAAAAAAGTGAGAACCGAGTGAGTAGTCACAAAAAGTGAACATCTTAGTCTCGACATTGACATTCACTCATGTCCGTTGCACAGCCAGCTAATGTCTTCATTGCATAAAAAATTATAACCTCCACATACAGTTTAGCATTATACACAAATAGTACAGTATTGTTCGACTTACAAGAAAGAAACAGTAAATACTAAACGTAGTAGGACGAGGTCAAGCAAGCATGGTCGCTAGCTAGAGTAGTGGATACCGGGCAGAAAACTAACGCACCAACAGCCAGCACCAGCAGACGAGGATACTAGCAAAAATGCACGGCAAGAAGAGGAATATTGTTGCAAGGAGGCGGCAGGTGCACAGCAGGAGGGGCATGATTAGTACACATAGTCATTTAACAAAAGTACTAGCTGTGGTGTGGTGAAGATGGAAAATGACGCAAGATAGCTAGGAATGGACTTGAAATAGCCGATCCAGTCGTATGTGCTTTATGTTCTTATTCGTTTTAAATTTACTGATGTAGTGAAGCTTTTACCGAATCGTATCCTTTGTATTTTATTCACCAAAAGAGCCAGATACCTTAGATTGGATTTTGGACTCGGACTTCATTTTCTAAACTCATTCTTACCATCGACACAATCGAAAGAAACATCGTACTCCTTCTTCGAAATTTTATTTCAACAAGAACTCTCTGCCAAACACTGCAAAGTCCAGTTGGCGTATATTGTTCGGGCACCACATGGCGTGGTATACCACTGCTGCAATCTCGTCCATATTAGGTTCACTATTATCTTTGAGTCCTTTTACAACAACGTTTACAACGCCCCGGTAGCCATGATATTTCGACAGATACTGTGTCCTGTGCTAGGATAACCCATGTCGGACGCTTGTTCTTGTTTGCAATTTTCGTAGTAATCACTTCAACTTCCCAAAGCCAGATGCATCCTTCATCTTCGCAGCACTCAAGGCAAACAATCTTTCTTGTTCCTTCAACAGATCCTCTTCCATTGCAATATTCTTGACAGCCTTTTTTATTCTTGTCGACTTTGTGGTATTTGCGGATGTTTTTTGGATCTTGTTTGTACCTTCAGTCGTCACACGTGCGTAAATCTCCATGAATTTCGGTGAGGATACGATTGGTTGGAATTCCAATTGTTCCAGTGCCATTTTGACATGTTTTGGCATGATCGTTTTGATAGAATCACCCATCTCTCCTCCTCCTCCTCCTCCTTCTTTTCCATCACATGAACAAGACGATGATTCTTTTCCACAAAGTTTGCAGTAAGAAGAAACCAATTCCGAAGCCAAGAGTGCAATGAACTGTCCATGACAATGTCGTAAGATTTCCATGGCCTCTTTGGAGCAGAATATCTCTTGATTCCCATGATAACCAAGGTCATTTGCGTCTTTCACGCTATTTTCATCTTGTGAGTTGTTGTGCTGCGATTTCACAGTTTGATCCTCTATGCCGCCGCCCGATGGAACGGTGCGTAGATTAAGTTTAGCAAGAGATTGTTCAAACACTTGCGGAGACAGCAAATTCAAATTAAAGTTGGATGTCGTCTTCATTTTTTTAGTAGACTTTGTTGTCTCTAAAGCGGACGATGAGGGCGCCTTTCGTTTTGTGGGTGGCATAGTTTTAAAATGAATATTTTGCCTGCGTTGTTCGTTGTTTTGTGTCGGTTGAATTTTGAATTTCGAGAGTTGCTTTGAGAAGCAAAGCTACCGCTCAATGCACTGCCTGTAGCGTTCTGCAGGTTACAGTAGAAGATTCTTGCCAGGTTCAGAAGATTCAAAACCCAGAGGTGCGCTTGTCACCCTTGCTGGACCACAAACTAAAACATAAAAATCGCTCTTTTGCTCGGTAGTTGGGAGCTTAGGAGTTAGGACTTGGGATGCACAATAGAAAATAAACCCGAAATCTCAGATATTTATTTCTCGGAAAAGAAATCCACCAATCAATACAATTATCCACCCCAATCTATCAATATTCCTCTAGAAACAAAATCAAAATGGCAGGCCATCCCGATTTTCTCGATGTGAATGAGTTTCAAGAACAAGACATGTACAGTGCGCACACAGAATGGCAAAACAATACAATTCTAGGAAGGTTTACTCTGTTCCTGATTAGGCTGGGCGATAACTCACTGACGCGTTTCATCATCCGATCCTTCCAAGATCAGCAGGGAGGAGATTCGCCACAGGCTAGGATTTTGAGTATTTTTATGAATTTAGGTGCTCTCTTGATGGCACTTTTTGTAGTATATGCCATAGGTCATATAATTCAAATTCTGATTGGTAAAGAGATTGTCATCAACCAGGAAATTATTATCGAGGAAGAAGTCAAGCTTAGTGATTTGAAGAAAGCACTCGCAGAAAAGGAGGCGTCGGAAGTGAGACAAAGAAGAAATGCACGACAGAAAAAAAATAAAAGCACTTGAGGTCCAGATACCGAGGTAGTGAAGTGGAATGATGAGGAATGGATGCGTACAGGTCCAAATTATGACTTACTTCCTGTGAGGGAAACATCGATTATTCCAAAACCTGTGAACAACAAGTTGCTTTAGTTGATGTATTGGAACGAAGGGGAATTCATGGGTACATTTTCAAATAATATGTACTTTGTAAGGAAAACATCTATCATTCTCAAAGTTGCCATTACGATTGTTGTTTTGCAAACAAAAACGATAAAGGAATTGCATGGTGGACAAAATGGGAGAAAAATTGATTACTTTACATTAATTGACTACCATTATGATGTTGAGTTTTAAGGCTACTTTAGGTTCCTCGTCTATTTTACTGCATGCATCGAAAGATAGTCCTCTGATACATTAACTGGAATGAGATGCCTTTGGATCGATTTTGCTATTAAAACTGGGCAGAGTAACCTATAATTCCTCAAATCTTGTGAAATCCTTCAGAGATAAGCTTGAGTGCCACCCTATGTGTACCATGGCTCTAGTTGCAAATCAGAGTAGTAGGTAGTCCGTCCCTAACAAACCTACGTCAACGAGCTGATCCACCCTTCAATAAATTGATGGGGATCAAATGAGTAGGTAAAGATTCTCCACTCGATGGACAAGTGAAACCAGGATAAACTGCATCGTAAATATCCCGAAGACCTTCATGGAAATCTTGCTCCTCTTCCTTTGGTGTGTCGGGAATGTCGCTTAAATCCGACATGAATGACCTGTTTCATCATATTAATCGAAGAAGGTTTGAACTGAGTTACATAGATGACTATTTGAGTGGCATAAGTACACACTTATGCGAGTAAATGGTGACTTTTAAAGCTTACCTTAAACTCTGAACTCGGCGGGAATGGTCATTGTTGTTACTATTGTAATCCCTCTTGGGCGAGTTTGTTTTCTTGTTGTCCATGGATACAGAATCGGAGCTCTTGGCTTTGAGAATCCTATTGATGGAAGAAACGCTGGGACCGGATGTATCAATATCACTGTCAAGGGTCGAATAAGACGCCCCCATCGGCCTCAAAAGCTTCTCTTCATTTTCAAAAGGATTGGAAAAGGTTTCGTCCCCACGGAAATCATCCCCAGCACTAATCTCGCTCATGGCTAGACTGTGCATACGTGCACACCTGATATCCGGTTTCACAATATCAGCAAAGGATGAAGATGCTGGATTCATTATGGATAGAGTGTCTAGCCTAGGCTGCTGGCGTGCTGCCATCGTTGTGCTTGCGGTGGGATAGAGTGGCATGGGCTGAGGAAATCCATCAGCATCCAGTTCGGACATAGTCGGAACTTCACACTTGCTCGATGACAATACAAAATCCTCTGGGTCATTGGAGGGGTGAGAAGCAGAGAGCAGGGTCGGTGTGTCAATTGTATCTTGATCTCGATAGGAAGTGATGGTTGGAGGAGTCGGAGCGCGAGATTCAACCCGGTCTGTTGTAGGTGATACTTTCCGTTGCCTTTTTTCGGCGGGCGATGTTGGATACACTGGAATAAGGCGTTTCCCTCTATGGACACCATCTTGATATCCTCGAATGATTGGGTGAATAACTTCCTTTTCTGCCGGTTCTTCATTCACCTGAGCTGGCGGGGATGCACTGCTCGCACTAACACTACTTGATACAAAACTCTTTCTCCCCCGCTTCCCCAAACTTTTCCCCGGAGTATGTTTTGCCGCTTTGGCCCGAATGCGAGGAGCACCTTCTCTCAAAGCCTGACTTGTCTTTGCGATTGCCCTTGTATCGTCAATCTCAATCCACCAACCGCTATTGGGAAAATTGGCAGAATATGGCCTCGAATCATCCTTTTGTAAAAAACGGCCTCCCCGTCTTTTGACATGATCTACAATGTCCTGGGAAATTTCTGCCTTTTCCTGCTTGTTCGCCGCCAGGTTGTACCGTTCCTTCTTCACCTGGACTAATTCCCGGAAGGCGACGTTTCCTACATGGGCATTGATTCCTCCGCCCCTTCCACAAAGGACATCTGAAGGACCTGGGTTCCTTATTCGAATGTGACTCCTTGCTCCGGATCCTATTTCGGTTTGATCATAGGCTATCTGTTGGTATTGGGATGTAGGTATTTGCTTCTTTTGCTTTTTGCTTTTCATTTTGGCTGTCATTCTGATAGAGTGAATAGAGACACGAAATGCTCTTTGTTATTATTATTTGTTCGTTTGAATTTGAATATATGTGCGTTGTGTGTTGTAAAGGAAAAAGACACTTTGTGATGCAGATGTAATAGAATTTCTGAATCTCTTTTTGAAATTGTAAATGTCGTTACGCTTCTGATTTGTTGATTTCGACGTTCGTATATTTCTGCCACTTCTTGAATGTGATTATTTGTTTTTCGCTTCTTTTCTTTCTTCTCTCTCTTAGCATGGGGGTTTTCATGGGTCATTTCATGTTGCATGGGGTATCGTGATGTAGACTCGCGCGTCGTTCTTTCTCTCTCTCTCGCTTTCTATTTCATTCAAAAACATGGAGTGGTTGGTGGAATCGGAACAAGAATGATGTTCCTTGACGACTATTCATCACCTTACAATAGCCTTCTTGACACTTTTCTGATTATTGTTCCTTAACTGTCACAATGTTGTCGACACCATCCTTCCTACCTCCTTACGTATGCTTACATGGTGCTTATATATGCTTCCACTTGGCGCATGCATGCATCATCAATCTTATACATTTTTCTACATACGTACCAGATTAGTACTCAGCAGGGTACGTAGGGAGGTACATTAGAAGGGAGAGAACCCCCCTTAACGAAAAATGCCTAAAATGCCAATACAATACGTAAAAAATAGAGATGCCAATCCATCATAATAATATAACGAATACTGTACATGCACCATCATAACATATATAGCGTCACTACTATAACTAATCAATAAGTATAGTAGCGATTCCTACCTCTCATGAAACTACTTCGTCTTTTTCAAAAAACTTCTTGAAACGCCTACCAGCTTCCATGATGGTATCATCACCCTTGCAATAGGCGAATCTCAACAAATTCTTCGCTAAAGGTACATTCTCTACATCATAAAAGGCACTCGGTGGAATTGCCGTCACACCCACTTCCTTGGTAAGATACCTCGAAAGAGCCCAATCTCTCGGCATGGGATCCGTCGGCATGGCCACCGTCTTTTCCTCCAAGTATTCTTTTGGAACAGTAATCCCCGAAGTATCCGTCATGATGAAAAACCCACCGTCTGGAACAATCGGCTCCATACCCGCCTCCCTCAATGCATCACAAAGCAACCCCCTCTTGCGCTTATACTCCTCTGCCACCCATTTGTAATAAGAAGCATATCCAAGATATGGTTCTCTCGCCTTGACAAGACACTGTGCAATGGCATCTTGATTGGGAGTCGGTGCACTGAAATTCACCCATTGCTGTACACTGGTGACTGCATGAATCAAATGCTCAGGTCCCACAGCCCAACCCACCTTCCATCCAGTGGCTGAAAAGGTCTTTCCGGAAGAACTCAATGTCAATGTTCGATCATACATTCCAGGCATGGTGGCAAAACTAATATGGGGAGATTTCTCCTCATCAAATACAATGTGTTCATAAACTTCATCCGCAATGATGGTCACCTGAGGATGACGCTTCATAATATCTGCCATTTGAAGCATTTCCTCTCTTGTAAACATCTTTCCTGTAGGATTATGTGGACTGTTTAATATAAATGCTCGTGTTTTATCCGTAATGGCATTTTCCAATTCTTCCATGTTCAATTGAAACACTTGATTGGCCGTGGCCGTCGTTTCCTCCTCATCATGTTCATCCTCCTCCTTCTTCTTCTTGGCACGGGTGGACGAACGCAGTGGAACAAATTTACAAACACCACCGGCTATTTTCGTCTGAGCAATGTACACATCAAACGCTGGTTCCAAAAGCAATACCTCCTCACCCGGATTGATGATACCCTGCAGGGCACAATACAGAGCATTGGTACACCCGACCGCCGTTGCAATTTCAGTCAAGGGATCAATGGTCCTTTGAAATCTTGTTGAATAATCATCGGCCAATACCCTGGCCAGGGGCATGTGGGCATACGAACGTGCATATTGGTTCGCGTGTCGTTGAAAGGACGGATCGACGGATTGGGCCATGGAGGAAATGACAAAGGGGGGAGGATCCCAATCAGGAAAGCCCTGGCCGAGGTTGACGGCATTGTATTCGTTTGCGAGGGGGGAGAATTCGTGCCAGACGGTGGGTTTGTCGAGGCCCTTGAGGCGGGATGCTACTTGGAAGGAAAAGGCCGGAGCCGTAGGAGCGGATGATGATGAAGAAGATGATATTGGTTTGGACATGGACATGACGTTTCGGAATGATGGTAACGATGACGTGGCAATTGCTTTGCAGTAAGTAGTGCTGTAATGGTTGATGTTGCAAGTGTGTTGTTGTTGTTTGACGAATAGTTGGCCAACTGCAGCGACTACGGATTTCATTTACTTAGAGGAAGGAAAGAAGGAAGAAAGGAACCATGAACGAAGCAGAGAGAGGAAGAAAAAAAGACACGCAGAAAGAGAGAGCTATGGCACTCGCATAAGAGTTGCGAATTAATAGCGTTTTGCAGTGAGTTTACCAGATGCCTTTTTACCTCTTTATCGTCATGTTGTCATGTTGTTGTGAAAGCGACAAAGAGTGAGGAGTGAGGGCGAAAAGCATTGCAAATACGGTACGTACACGTTGTACTGTAGGGTACGTTCAGTGAGAGATGAAATACAGCCTCTCTCTACGTGTAGCTACAGTAGAGTATAGCTACGTGTAGCTACTACTGTGCAAGTGTAATGTACCAGGGTACGATACTGTGTAGAGTGAGAACAGAGAATTGCAACAGTTTATTTTACTGTATTACAGTAGTGCGAACATTGTACTGAACTTTGATCCATTAACTCCTAAACTTTCTTTGAGCAGCAGCAGCCGGGTGATCAAGAAGAAGTCATGCCCGCTGTTGGAGGGGAAGCATCTCCACATCGAGATTACAGCACGGAAGCCTCCTTTCTTTTACGAAAAACCGAGGACGATACGAATAATTCTTTCACTCAGGAAGAGTCTGATATCATGCCGCAGCAACAGCAGCAGCAGCAAGAACCACAGCAGCAACAACAAGAGGATCTTCACCAATCGAATCCAGATGATGAGAACTTTTTAAAGCCATCTCCCTTTTTCAATAACGACGAAGCTGATCCTGATCCGTCTGCATCTATTGCTTCGAATCTATCCAAGAATATTAATGATGAGGAACTTGGAGGTGGAATACGACTAAGACGACGCTTGAGAAGACATACGTTTACAGACGAGGAACTGAAGAATATACCTCGTCTCGTTCATAGAAATTTACCCTTTAAGCAGTCAAGACAGGAAATTGCCGTGGAGAATAAAACTGATTTTCGTTCCTTCAAAGTTCAGCGCATTCTATCTCAGGATTGGTACCATGTTTTCTTACGTCAATCTGCTTGGTTCTCCATTTGTTTACTCTTGATTATTTGGACATTTTTCATTATAATTTTTGCACTCATCTATCAGAAAATTGACCGGGATACTACGATTGAAATGTGCCGTCTCGGTCCCAAGGGTCAACCGATTGATTTCTCGGGAGCTTTTGCATTTTCTCTCGAAACGTGTACTACGGTGGGATACACCCTCCCCAATGGCGTCAATGGCTTCTTTGAATCGGAATGTGCAGGATTGCAAATTGCCATTTACTTTCAAATGACGTGGAGTATGCTCTTCAATGCGTTTTTGTTTGCCTTTGTCTTTGCGAGATTCTCGAGGTGTGATTCACGCGGTGCTCAGGTTTTGTTCAGTGATAAGGCCATTGTGGAGATTCGAGATGGTAGATGGATGCTTCATGTGCGATTGTATGACTTTGATTCGTCCAAGTCGGTGGTGGAGGCACATGTGAGGATGTATTGTGTGAGTTGGAGGGATTATGAGAGGCAGGAGAGGGACCTTGTGCAGCCACATTTGTTGCAACCCATGAGGATTTTGCGTCCAAATGATGAGTTGGGTTCACAGTTGTTTACGAGTATACCGACCAATGTGACGCATGAGATTGATGCGTATTCGCCATTGGCGCCGTTCCAGTTACGGAAAAAGGTGAATTATATGAAAGGTCATGGTTTGTATTTGAGAGAGGCGGATCAGACCAGTGGATCGAGGAATGGGATCATGTGCCCTATTTGTGGAGAGACTTATTTGACATTTGATTGTTTCAAGCGACATGTGCAATATCAGCAATTGTCCGAGCAGCATGGTGATTCTCCGATTCCTGGATCTCATCGTGATACTACCATTATGAAACCATCCTTATTTGAGCCTTTTGTGTTGACGGAGGATGATATCAGAGAATATTTGAGAGATAAGGAAATCATGGTTGTGGTGGAGGGGATTGAGCGTAAGTGATATTTACAGTAGGAATGATTTGTTTCCCATCCCTCTAATCTCACTGAATCATGATTTGTTTCCATTTATTAATTAATAGCCATGGTCAGTGGCACATTCCAAGCATTGCAGTCATACAAATTAAATGACATTGTCTTTGGAGGACGGTTCGCACCCTGCATGTCTCAAGCGAATGGAAAGATTTATGTGGATGTAGACAGATTCCATATGATTGTCCCACCCAATGAATCATCGACTCATTTCTATTCTCGCTACAATGGCGGATATACCTATCGAAAAAAGAAAACATCGTCTTATTTGCCAGCATTTTTCCGGGATCAGCCAGCCTCACCAGGAAATGAGGCAAGGATGCTCAAACAAAAGTCGTCACCTAAAGTTTCTTGGAGTCTTCGAAATATGTATGGCAAAAAGTCTGTGAATGCTTGAGTACGTGTACACAAATTGGATTGGACTCAAAAAATTGCGCAAATGAACAATATGATCCAAGAGGGACAACACCACGGCGGCGCTGCAGAAGATAGTTTGAAATTGCGCAAATGAACAATATGATCCAAGAGGGACAACACCACGGCGGCGCTGCAGAAGATAGTATGACATCCGGCGGAAGCTTTGTTTGTGATCAGGGAACTTCTATATCTGGAAGTGATGGAGATGGGGGGAATCCCGTGAGCAACATCTTGCCACGCGTCGTCTGAAAGATCGTGAACGGTATGCATCCATGAGTGAGGAACAGCAGGCCGAGGAGTACAATCATAAACGAAGGGAACAATATCATCGCCAGGAAACAACGGACCCTGGTGAGTGATTGTGTTGATGCTGATGTTGATGTATTGTGGTGATATTGATGTTGGTATCGTGAAACCACAGTTAAAGTACTAGGATCTGTGGGAGAACCGATTAAGGTTTACGTGTGATATGATAACGGTGTATAACTCTCTTTTCAATGCTTTGTTACATTTATTCCACATGTCGTTACAACTATACATTTCTGTTCTGTAGTAGTAGGTATCCTGCTGAAATAATGTATTGCAACCTTCATATGATTTGTGTCTTTTCCCTTGTAATAATCCTCCTCATGAACGAATATGGCTGTACATGTCCTACATACGACTGTATCCTGTGTATATGTTTCGCGGGTAAACCCAAGATATGT
>JAAMXU010002286.1:0-42028 GCA_019693545.1 Chaetoceros muelleri
AATTATCATAATTGCATACATTTCTCTGCAGAAAAATATTTGGAGCTGGCAGACAAACCTTGTTGATTTCCCGCACCTTCATGTGGCGTATGCGCCAAAATTGCGAAGGGAAGACATGGGTAAAAAGTAGTACATGCACTACAGTACGTGTACCCTTGAGTGCACACGTGCTGCAACTGCTGCCGACGACAGCCACTCATTTTTTGAAAGAGCAGTAGTTTGAGAGGTTCTTGGTTTCGGAGAAAAACTGATGTGAGAGGAGGAGCAGCAGCAATGGGAGATGAAACACTGGACTGACACATCATACATTCCTGTGTAGTCATTCCACAAGACAAGAGAACAACAAACAACAACCTCAAACTAACTCTGTCCTACTACTGCTACTACTACTACTACTTGTATACCTGGTTGGTAGCCTGCCTTCTCTAGAGCGAAAGAAAGAAAGAAAGAAAGAAAGAAAGAAAGAAAGAGACAGACGGAGAGAGAGAGAAAGATTCTTTGACAAAATGGCCAAAAAGTCCAAGATAAAAAGTACCAAGCCAACGTCATCTTGGTCATCTCTGCCGTGGTCCAAAGTTCAAGTGCACGATAGTTGCCAAGGTAAAAATCGTGAGGATGACTTTGACAAGGCTTCTTCGAACCATTATGATAATCCAGGCAAAGCAGATCCATCCGATTTGTACGACATGAGCAGTACAAATGGCCCTGATTATGTCGAAGGGGCAAATGATCCAGGGATTTTTCTAGGCTTGGAGGTGATTGATGGCAGTCATTATTCTGTGGAAAAAATTCCCGTTGTGAATCCAGTTACAAAGAGAGGTACAGGGGGATTTGTGACAAAGCTTGTCATCAAGGAAGCCGTGCCAGACCCTGCATTACAGCCTCAACCGCCTAAAAAAGAAAAAGTGGCAAAGGAGAAGGAGGAGAAGGGAGGTGTTCAGCGCAACAAAAGAAAAAGATCTATTACAAAGAATGGTCATAAGGAGGAGAATAGTGGATTGGAACGTGTCACGCAGGAAAACATGGAGGCGATTCGTGAGGCATGGTCCAGTGCCACGGGAGGGGTGTGCCTTCATCCCAAACTTTGTCGATCGCTCCATAGATTAGGTTTTCTAGCGCCGACGCCCATCCAATCTAATACATTGGCTGCGAGTATTCTAGGCCAGAGAGACATTGTCGGGGCGGCTCCTACAGGAAGTGTGAGTGCACAAACATGTCATTTTGACAATATATCTACAAGTGTAAAAAATACACAACGGGGGGGGCAATTCTAACTGGATTCTATTTCTTTCTTTCTTTCTAAACTAGGGTAAAACACTGAGTTACCTTCTTCCTATTATTCATGCGTTGCTCACAGAACAAGACGAAAAAGAGAATGGACCAGTCATCGGGCAGTATCCTCTAAGGGCACTAATCTTGTGTCCAACTCGTGAATTAGCAATGCAAGTCTCTATGGAATTTTCGAAACTGATCAAATCAACCATGGATGGCAACGATGATTGTGAGAATGAGGTGTCAAATCAGAGCACTGTAAAGTGTGGACTTATTGTTGGAGGGCTTGCCGAACAGAAACAAAAACGTGTTTTGGATGTGAAACGGCCACCAGTTCTCGTCGCGACTCCTGGGCGTTTGTGGGATTTGGTAAGTACAACCCTTGAAATCTTGTTCAATGAAGCTTGAATGCTCCGTACTATACAGTTGTCTGTGAAGAATACACGCATTTTGTTGATACCTTTCTTTGTGTGGAGGTGCTGAAACGACCAATAATGTTTTGCACGTCAGTCTGAGACCGTGACCCATGATCGACATTGAAACTTTGCCACCATGTTATCTTTATTTGTTGTCTAATACCGTTTGTTTTGATTTTCATTTCTTTTATGCTTACGAAGATGTCATCGGGAGATCAATCTCATCTTGAGAATCTGAAAAAACTGCAATTTCTCGTGGTTGATGAAGCTGATCGAATGATATCTCAAGGAAGCTTTCCTCAGCTTGAGCGTATTTTCGAAAAGATTCAACGTGCTAACCCATCTCTGGAGTATCTAGCAGATCATATGGAGGAAGATGATGATGATGATGATAGTGATTCGGATGGTGGCGTTAGATTGCGGAGTTTACCTGGCATTCGCGGGGAAGCCAAAGTGCAAATGCTAAATGACAATATTCTTGAAATGATTGAACGCCAGAAAAGTGAGATAAATGAAATGTCTGGCGATGATTCTAATGATGAGCCATCGTTTTCATATCAAGATGTTGACGAGCAAGGGGATAGTATGGAGGTTGATCAAGAGAAATGTGAGGCTGAGGCCGATAATTGCAACTGTGCGGATGACGAGTCAGACGATAATGAACAGGAGGATGTCCCTGTGAAGAGGCAGACATTTGTTTTCTCAGCCACGTTAACTTTACCATCGTCTTCTCTAAAGGTAAAGCGTTCACGGGAGAATTTATCGAAAAACAGGAAGAAAGGAAAACACGCAGTCGATGGAGCTCTTGCAGATATTATGGAGAAAATCGGAGCCCAGGGCATAGCCAAGGTTGTAGACCTATCGACTTCTGAACCAAGCACAAACGGTGCATACTCATCGATTCAAAGAGCGAATAGTGACTTGCGTTTAGTCAATCTGCCTGCAGGCTTGTCTTTGTTCGAGATCCGATGCACTCAGAAGCATAAAGATTCGCATTTGTACTCGTTTTTAACAACAACAAAACAAGGATCGTCGGGCCCATGTCTTGTTTTTTGTAATTCTATTAGTGGAGTGAAGAGAGTTTATGAAACTCTGAAGGTTCTAAAAGTGCCAGTCAGAATGCTCCATTCGCAAATGCAGCAGAAGGCTCGTCTCTCTTCTCTTGAGTCTTTGACTGGATCCAATTCTTGTTCGGTTGTCATAGCCACGGACGTAGCTGCTCGTGGATTAGATATCCCTTCCGTTGCAACGGTAGTTCATTATGATGTTGCAAGAGCTGTGGATACCTTCGTGCACCGTGCCGGTCGTACTGCTCGAGGCGTTGGTGAAACAGCTGTAGGCTGGAGTGTTTCTCTAGTTTCGGCTTCTGAAGAAAAGGCCCACCAAACAATTTGTCGTGCAGTGCGAGGTGATGGCACTAACTCTTTTGTCACTGCGCCTATTGACGGTCGACTTCTTGCAAATGCTCAGGAACGCGTCAACCTTGCCTCTAAGATTGTAGCTTGTGAAAATGTTGAATCGAGAACAAAGAAGAATAATCAATGGTTTATCGAGGCTGCAAAAGATGCAGATATAGAGCTTGATTCAGAACTTTTGGAAGATGGTCAACTTGGAGGTTCAAATAAAGATCGGCAGCAGTATTTAGATGCTAAACGAGCCCGACTTGAGTTGAACGTCTTACTTTCAAAACCCATGAGAAAACAAATGTTTGTAAAATTTTTATCGAATGTTGGCGAAACTGAGAATGATGTCATACCTCATGGAGCACCAAATGCTGTTGATAACACGCGAAGGTCCAAGAAGAAAAGAAAAAAATAAAGGTAAGTGACCGACGATGTGTGATCTCTACCCCCGCGTCTTTACTAGGCCTTCACTCTTCTCCGATGGGTTGAAAGTTTTCCAACAGACGCCAAAGAAATCAAATTTTACGTTTTGTAGCGCAGACAATGCGCTACTAGTGAAATGAACTATCTCTAAAGGGAGAGAAATGTGATGTACCCATGCGCAATTCTCTGGGAGGTGAAACGTTCAACATTTTATTGCTACTTTACACGTGTTATTAACTCGTTGCTCTTTTTGTCATCGTCACAGAAGTAATGTTATGGAAACAGTTATCAATTTATCAGAAAAAGTCACTCGGCTTGATGTTTTAAAAAAGCCTGTGAATATGTTATCCTTTATCCTAAATAAGTCCTTGCCTTCTTACAAAATGTGGGTGGTGTAGGGTGATGAGGAAGTCCTGCTTCAAAAATACTTTCGACCACATTATTTCACGTCTACACACCTCTAACGATAATGAAAGTAACCAGCAACCGGGTTACCAGAATGCGCGTAATTGCCTAATTGGGAAGTTGCTGATTGAATGGGATTACCACTAATGTTTCCTTTGCAGTTGGATGCAATCGAAGAATACCTTGTACCAAGCGTACCTTCAGTCTTGCTACGTATTGAAACCGATTGAGGTCTACCAAATTTCTCCTTGTTGTAGTTTCGTTCTTTCAGAATATTTTTCCCGCGAGGAACAGCTGCTTTCTTTGTTTCAATTTCGTTCTTGGTGGTATCAACGTCCTTTTTATAATAGGTGGAAGGTCTTTCTAAGGTAAAATCATCGATAATTGAACGCTGCCCTTGTTTATGATTGATCTTGGGACCTCCAGCTTTCCAGTTGATCCATGCCTGCTCGTTGAACCCTGTGTCCAGCGTATTTTTGCACTGGCCGAAGTTCTTTTGTACCATAGAACAACGACCATCTCGTTCCTCTTTATGCAGTTGACTGGCTTGCATTTCCGGTTCAAGACCTACAGCATCACCACTTTTAACAGTATCTGCGCTGTTGTCGCTAAATACGCGAGATCTTGTTCGTGGTCGATTCGGTGCTTGAAAATCCCCATATTCACGATAAGGATCCCATTTATTAGGCGTGCCATGGAGGAAATGATTGTGCACCGCTGTTGAAGTATTCTTCACAAATAGTTCTTTGGTCTTCTCGAGTCCAAATAATTTCTTAATAAATGAGGCTATACCTTTCAGTAGAAGGCATTCATCGTGTTCACTATGATCAATTTGTGTGTTACATGCGTATTGCGTACAAATTGGATGAGGTGCACCCTCCCAGCAAACGTATGGGAACGTGTTTGTTGGTTGAATGGTAGGCATTGTGCGGGGGGCATTTTGAGATATAAAGTAGGAGTTGTTGTTGCATGGGAATCGTGACTGTGAAGTTGCGGTAATGTGGCCATGTTGTCCTAATGAGTGAACAAGTTGACATTGATGGATCATGTCACTCGACTGGAAATATGTGGGAACACAATAATTACAATTGTTTCCATCCTCGGGAAAGCTATATTCGTGCAGTACCTCACGAATATCAACAGTATCTGTGTTGGAAGGCGAACGATCATGACCTTTATCCGGCGAGGTTTTTAAACTCTCTTTGTGATTGCCTGGTGTCTTGTCGGAAAACAACGACGGCACTGCAGTAAACGCATCATCTTTGTCGCCTTGGTGTCCTACGCTCCTTTCCCCAATAGATTTCACGGGTCGAAGACTTTCTCTTGTCTTTTCCTTTCGACTCTTCCTCGAGCTTTTTCGCGATGAACGAGACCGACGAGCTGCGACACTACGTCTAGATGGCGTGGACATATTGCCATGATTCCCTAAACTGAACGGCTTCGTCGATGTCTCAGAAGTTGGGGAAGGTAATGCTGCAGTTGATCCATCTGTGGATGTTGGACTCGTACTGACAGTAGATATTGCATCATCTTCAATTTTTGTAAAAATAATCATGCCTGTCCTGTCTTCACACTTTAACCGTTTGGATAACTTACTTGATGCAGAAGATGCATCGTCGGCGCCATGATTGGAGGAGTTTGTCTCTTTGCTCATTTTCTCGCATGCAATCTCATCATTACTACTACCATTCTTCACTGGAGCAGATTTGACTGTATATCGATTTGTATGGATTCCACTACTACTTGAAACAGAGGATGATGTCCTCCCCTTGCTCATTCTTTTCCGCCTGCGATTGATGAGTGGCCTGGCAACATTTTCCAATGCATTGACAAAGGTAATCGATTCATGTTTAAATATCGCGATGAAGGGCCCTCTTGAAATTATTCTAGGTCTGGAGCAATCCTTTCGAGCCCCACCATCATGATAACCGCCATCGCCATCGTCGTCATCAGTATGATCAAGTGCAATGCCAAGCTTCTGACGATACCATTCTACCTTGAATTTAGTAATATCCATCTTGAGAATAAGTTGGAAAAGCTTATCTGCTCGAATACCCATTTCATTTCGATCAGCAACTTTCCCAAACAATGAATTCAATTTCATGAGGGTAACTGGGAATACATCAAGAGAATAGCATTTGAAAAAGGAAAGGAGGATATCAAGTTAAAAAGAATTCATTTGAATATAAGCAGCAATACAACACTACTATAAGAACAAACTTACGAGCATTTGCAGATTGATTTTCGTCCATAAATGAGAAATCAACAAGGGAATTATGTTTGTAACAGACATGATGTGCTTTTGCTACGAATAGTTTTTTTTTCTCACGAGGCTCCATTGTCTCTCGTCGTCGTATCCTCTCTGCCATGAATCAATCAATCAATCAATCAATCGAGGAGGGGCGTATCTGACTGTAAAGTGACTTTGATTTGTGCAGTGTTGTTTCACTGATGTTATTACTGTTTTTGATGTATGTATGTATGTATATATCTGTAGATCAAATGATCATTCAACAAACTGTTTTGATTGAAATATGACTCTTTTGGAAGAAGAACTACCAATTACACCACCTTGGCTTCAAAACGTGAATGGGCGAGCGTGTGTTTTAGATTTGGCGATTGCAGAAAATGATGGGACTCGGACATTTCCGAAGTGTTCTTCAAAACGTTTTAGCCCAACAGGCGACTCCTAATGAGTCTTGTTCTGACGTAGAAGCTACGATGGGGCGTTTCCATGTAAGCCCCAATGGAATGTGTGATGCTTGCTATCAACCCGTATGTGACTCCCCACATACTGTACAGTGCGAGCACACGAAATAAAATAGGACGTGTGCAAAAGACTACCGGTACTGTACAATATTGTACGGTGGTGCGCCGGGTACTACTGGCGGTACGACGTACCTACTACTGTACCTGGTAGTGGTGGGGTCGGGTAGTAGTATAGTAAGTAGTTTCATACAACATGGCCTCATCATTTATCTGTGTGGTGGGGTAGTAGTACCATACAGTTACCATACCAGGTACTGTACTGTTGTACTACTATCAATCCTCATCTATCAAGCAAGCATCTATCGGTACTGTACCTAATGTACGTAGGTACCCCCTGGTACCCTGTGTATGTACGATGTGTACCTACTGCTGGGCGGTGTGAGTGGTAGCATACGGAGTAGGTGCACAGTAATCAAAGTACACGGTATTTATTTCATCCATCATCCATTCCAAAAACCCAATGGTTTTGGTAAATAAATCGATCTATAGATCAAAATAAAACAAACATACAAAAAGCGGAAAAGCAAGACAAATTACCACTGTTTTTGAACTCTAGACAGTTGTGAAAGTATAGCGTTGGTGCAAGAGAGAGAAATGCTTGCCCTGCATGTGCAGGTACACAAATTCGATTTACACTAAATTCTCTCTATTAAAAAAATATACATATATATAAAATACAGGTAACACGTAACGAACGTGAAACAACCAACCAACAAGGTACCATTCATTCATTCATTCAATATAATAAAAACAAACGCAAAGAATGAAGCATTATATTTCAACTATCAACCATCAAAGGCAGCAGCAGCAGCAAGAGAGGCTCTATCCCACTCATCTTCCTGATAGAAGTCTACTAGACGACGACCAGGATTCAAGGGATGTCGTGAGAAGGAATTCGGGCTCTCCACCGACGTCCCCGCCCGCTCACAGTGTCCTTCGCGGCATGCAATCACCGCCTCCTCTGGTACCTTGTTTGGTGGAATCTGTAGAGATACTGGATGACAGTGTTATAACACAACAGGATGCAGTGAACTTTGGCTACGAGCACATCAGGGAACAGCAAGGACGCGGATTCCATTCTACGGATGCGAATACTGCTAATAGTATTTTGCCTCGCGGCCAATGCTTACAGCCACGTGATGTCACGGTTCCTCTTTGGAATACCTTGAGTTTTTGCTCTCAAGGACTTGCAAAGGAGGAGGAGGAGGATGACGAGTGTAATGTTGACAAGAACAATCCTTGTGATGTTGCTAGTTGTAGTGCTAGTGCTGCTACTGCTGCTGCAAGGGCTACTGCTACTACTAGTTATAAACAGGCTGTAAATGGACACGGCAATGATGTTGAAAGAACGTTACATGTATTATCACTTCCTTTGGATTCCTTGCATACGATTGCATCCTTTCTTCAAGTGAAGGAATGGAAGACATTTGGTGTTGCAAGTAGAGATGCTGCATTGGCATGTCGAGATGTGTTTCGAAAAGTGAAAATGCATGCATTTTATTGTGCTGTAGAAGTTGTTACTGCATGGGTAAGTGCAATATGGCTGGCGGTGTGTGTTTTTTTGTTTGTTTGATAAAAATGGTGAAATGTTTTTTGTATTCTGTACAGTATTGTGATTGTTTTGTCATTATTTCTCACATCTTGTGTGTTTTTTTCTCGTTCTCTCTGCGATACGATACTAATTCATTTTACTCATCTGACCTGGTACTGCACTACTCACTGTAGAATCGAGGAGAGCATGCTGATGCCGAGGAACTAGCCGCGCTCTACATTCACTCAGGTGTACCAATTTATCCAGTGCCATTGGGGCATTCGTACCATACAGTGCATTGGAGGATGAAGGTGGAGTCGGATGCCATGAAACAAAGAAAAGAAAATAGTGACGACGATAGTAGTCATAATGGCCAAGAAGCGAGAATGCATGTTGATGGTTTAGATGCCCATTCAAATACAATCTTGTCATCATCGTCGACGTCGTCATCCGAAACTCTCTTTGAAACACGAAATGGTCAATTAGACCGTTTCTACATTGATCGAAATGATTCTAGTAGGACTATGGGAGGTCACTATTTACCTACTCTTACATATCTAGAAGAAAAGGGACTGTATTGGAGTTCTAAAAACAAGGGAACTCCTATAGGACAACTCTCCCTTCAGCAACGGTATCATTACAGTCAAAGGTTCCATGCTCGACCGCAGTCTTCTTTTCCTGCTAGGGGCTTTAGTTTCCTTGGATTTTACGATGATCATCAAGATGATGATAACATGCCGGATATGACGGAACAAAGACGACAGTTTGACACTAGACAAGAGGAACGTGAAGTGGACGGATTGGAAGGACGAGATGCGTTTGCCAGTATTGGACGACCTGATAACGATGGACGGTACCAGAAAGCACAATGCTGTCGTGATGACGTGAAGAAAGAGTCTTTGAACGACCCGAAGTTGATTATTTATTGCCATAAACATTTGATTGACAGGCATCTCCAAGGAAAGGCATCTGTTGCGGATGAGCATGGTGATATGGATTCACCTCCCATGAGCCTTTCTGCTGATTTTTTTCATCCAATAATTTCAAGGCCTCACCACCCAAAAACAGCAAGAGTACTAAACGCCTTGGAACGCCCTCCTTCGAGACGACAAGAACGGGTTGAAAATGCTCTTGCTCCTTCTGATGCTGATAGGATTGCATCAATACCAGATGTTGATGCTTTTGTCGAGCACAGTGTCATGTCCGAAATCGAACTTTGTAGTTATGATTCAAAGAGCGGCGAAGCTAGCAACATATGGAGTCAGATAGCAGTGTACAAAAAATTAAAGCCTTCTGATTTTATGCCTTTGCGAAACAAAAATGAAATGGCCGATATTATCTCTCACTTCCAAAGGAAATTAATGTCTCTACTTCAACGTGGAGACTTTTCTGCCTGCGATGACTGCATGCTTGACTTTTGGGACGTATTTTTCCCGAGAACAAACACCGTTCATTACTTTGATCGCTACACACCTGTTCCAAGAATGTCTAAATTGCACACATTTTTAACTAGGCCCTGTCCCAAAGCCTTTGGGACGATGCAGTGCGAAATAGAAAGGATCAGAGTGAGATACAGAACGAAAGGAATGGTTGCTGGTCGTTACTATACTACTTATGAATATAGACTTTTTATCAGAGATCGAAGGGCGCTAAACAACGAAGGCAACCAGCAACACGAACCGTGTCGCCCCAGAATGGACACCATTTTAATGACTGCAAAATATAGAGGCAAACACTATTCCGGTTCCAGTGGTCTCACCCAGCTTTCCCATGGCAAAAATGGAGCTAATCAATACTGTGTTTTTTTGCCACAACAAAGTGATATTGACGAGCATTTTGACAACGTGAACGAAAATGTCAATTTGAACAGTTCTAGCATTGGCAAACAAAGCGTACCGGCTTCAGGTTCGACATTAGAACTATGTCGAATCCAAGCAAACTTTATGGGGACAGAATTTCAGATCACTTCACCGCTATTATTGAATGACGCTAATAAAGAAAAAATAATAGATGGTGCCGTGTCGGGAGATGCAAACACTGGAGAACACCGTGGTATCTTAGGAACTAACAAATCATCCTACTCACTTTTGAACTTTATGAAAAAAGATGTGGGTGGAAAAGCCAACCATGGCGCCAAGAGGCAAGGGTCAAACCGATCTTCTCGCATAGCTGTCCCCCGCATAACACCTTTTTCACTCAAGAAGCAGGAACCAAGTGATTCTATAGAACCCCAGCCAAGTGATTCAGGTGTTGTATATCCATCTCATGCCGGTGAAAAGGAAATTGCGGCGATCACATATACAGCCAATGTCCTTGGAAATAGGCCACGCATCATGAATGTTGGCATTCCAAAGATTTGCAGTGACACCGGTATGCCCAAAACTACTTGGTTGAAGTCGTCGGGGGAAGAGGGAAGAATGATGAACTGTCTCAAATCCCTAGGCCAAAGAACAAACGAAAACAATGAAAGAAACCAAGACGGGAATCCGATTCGTGAGGATAATGGCCTCATGTCTCTACAAAATCGTCCGCCATGGTGGAATGTCGAATTAGGAGCATTCGTGTTAAATTTCGGAGGTAGAGTCAGTGTGGCATCCGTGAAAAACTTTCAATTATGTGAGCAACAAGATCACAACAATATCATGCTGCAGTTTGGAAGGATTGAAGGAAGACATTCATTCACAATGGACTTTTCATACCCCCTTTCGCCACTTCAGGCGTTTGCAGTCTCCATATCATCGTTGCAATCCAAGATATCGTTGTGAAATCGTTCTCACTGAAGTGTTTTCTATTCCACCCAACTTCCTGTAAAGTAAAAAGGACTAGTAGAACTGTATGAATTGTAATAGCTACACATTTATTGTCACTCGACCTCTCCAACAATGATTTTTCTCCCACACACCACACCTCTTCGAATCGATTGATGCAAATTGCAGTGCACAGACGTAATTAATACGGGTACCACCACGGGCACGCAGCACGCTGTACTCTCTCCCCCTCTAGAGCCACCAGACAAAGAAGCAGAGCAAGAACACAACACATTGTTTTCGGATACTTGGTCGGTCGGGATGACAAACTGAACGAATCCGTCTCTTAGTTTTCCAATAAAGTCAGTCAGTCAGTCAGTCAGTCAGTCAGCTAGTTGTTAAAACATGCAGAATAGATTCCTTGTCGTCGTGGGAGTACTTTATACCTTGTGTTTTTACTTTCACGTGAATAGGGCATTGGCATTTATGTTTCCGCAATCAATATCATTTCACCGAAAGAATAATCGTAAACAGAATCGTTCAGCTCAGAATACGCTGCAGGCGCTGCCGGAACTCATCGTTTTTGATTTAGATAACACGCTATGGTCTCCTGAGTTATACCAGTTGAGAAAGTTACAAAAAAATAATGTATATCCCATCGCCCACAAAGATGTAAAGTTATTTCCAGCAGCCTGGGATGTAATCAATCACATCAGAAAAGACCCTCTTGGCATATTCGTCAACACAAAGTTTGCTGTTGCTTCCAGAACTAAATCAGTCGATTGGGCACAGGATCTCTTGAAACAGTTCGAACTAGAGGACTTTTTCCATTATGTTGAGATTTTTCCAGGAGACAAGAAACGACATTTTAATAATTTGAAGCGAAGGTCTGGCATCGACTTTGATCGAATGCTATTTTTTGATGATTCGAGAGATGGTAAATTTGGGAATTGTGAGCCTGTATCTCAACTCGGTGTTCTCTCAGTACACTGTCCGGATGGAATTCATAAAGAATCAATTTTCCATGATGCATTGAATCATTACAAAAACTGGTACACAGGTCACAGGTCTCCCAACACAATTGTTGAAGAGGATGGGAAAATTACAACCAACAGACAAATTATTCAAAATCGGTATGATGGGATAGTGAAAATGATTCATAAGGAAAAGAAGTATGGATTTATTGGTGGCTACAGTAGTGACAGCGGTAGGAAGAGCGATATATTTTTCCATTTTAGTGCCATCAACTCCTCTAATAAAGCTACTACAGGCAGTGTACAAGTTGGTGATGCACTATCATTTACTATTTCTACCGATTCTAGAACAGGGAAACTTGCTGCGACAGATATTGCCGTAATGGATGAAAGCAGCGGTGGTAATAACAACGTCATAAAATACCCGGCATTTTCCATGAACATGCCTTTTGCTGCTTTGCTTGCAAATGGTTACAAAACCATTGAGACGAGGAACGGTACAATGTTCACACGTTATCCGGAAGGAACAAAGATGCTACTGCACGTTGGACGCAGGAACTATCCCGATGGGAACCGGCATATAGATGTTATGAAATCGGGTGGTCTTGATGATCAAGAAATACTCAAGTTGAAATCGTTGCCAGATGGGTATGCAAAGGGGATGTTAGTTGCAATATTAGAGATAGGAAAAACATATGAAACCACCCTAGAACAGCGATGCGATCCAACGTTCCAACGATCTGTAGTAGCCTTGGGAGAAGACAGTGGGGTGAGAGCCACGGAGATAAGAAGGGTGCAGTATTTGAAATATGGAGTGAAGATACCTGGTCAAAGCGGAGTTTTCAACGTGGAATTGGACAAAAATGCCATTCCGGAAGAGTGGCTCTGATTGCTTATCGCTTTGGGCTTGTTGTTTCTAGCTAGAGTGATGTTGCTCCTTCTTACTGCATATCGTTAGGTGCGAGAGTAGCAACAGTCACATGATCACACATGTGCCACAACTACGTCCACCAATAATTGGAGACTTCTTTGACGGACGATGGCCTTCTGAAGTTAATGTTTCACTCGGCAAAGCCTTCTCTTTCAAATTTAAATTTTCAACGCATTGATAATTCTTAAATGAAAAAGGTGATTCCGCATTAGTATTCAACTCTATCGTTGCCGAACTTCCTTTTATTCTGAGTTTCTCCTCTTTTGTGTTGTTGCTGTTTGATGAGAGAACCTCGCTGTTTTCAAGTTGCTCTTGCGATTCAGTCAATATTCGTCTAGCTTCTGATAATGTCATACCTAATTCCTCTGCCCATGCTTCACATTGTTGGATGAGTAAACTGCGGCTGGGCTTGGGAATGATATTCAATTGTGCGTCACTGAAAAAAGGACTGTAGTCAAACGCAGTTCTTAAAGCAGCCTTCCTATCAGTCATCGCTGTTATGAGGCATGCGTTGAGTACTATTGCGTCGGTCTTTTCTCTCATGATAAACGTGTGAACCCCTTCCAGAGCAAGTTTATAATAATGCAATGCTTTGTCCATGTTTCCATCTTCCTGATAAGCCGCAGCAAGAGCCTCTGGGATTGGAGGAGAAGTCAGCTCAGTGACTTTTCCTTCTGTAATAATCAATGAAGCTTGAACGGCTTTTTCCATCTGTTCAATGTTTCTAGTGACTTCAGCTAGTGATACAAGCATTGCCAATGCTGACTGTTCTGCACGGTCGTCTTTTATATGCTTCACAGCATTTTCCATTCGATTTGATAGGTATATCGAGGCAGATGAAGGCAAATGATCGAACGGATAAAATCCATTCCTTTCCCGCTTGTTTTGTATTTCGGCGCCATCTCCTATGTGTTTCAAGCATAATTGAATGCATTTGATAAATCCCAAATCGAACGTCGCAAGGATTTCCCTAGGATGGAGTTTCTCTCCATAGGCACCAGCATCATCAAAGTCACGTAAAACCTTTAAAATTGGTTCTACTCCCCTACTCAAGTCACTCATAATAATTTCATACATCTCATCAGGTATTGCTTTCTCCTCATTAAGGCTGAGCATTTGAATTATCTCTATCATTTTGGGATTGGAATACAAGTCACTTGACAAATATTGTGCCTGACGCTCCATACTGATAGCAATAATAAAAGCACCATCAAGAATGTCATCAAGGGAAGATTCTTGTGTAACCAGATCCAAGACGTGTTTCACTTGAGAATTCATCAAAGCTTGTGTATCAATTTGCTGGTATGCAATTCTTGTTAGAGATGGTATGACTTCCTTCAAATTTTTTTCTGAAATGACATCGCTAGTCCATTCATTATCTACAGCATCTTTTGCATAGCTCTTGATCAAATTCTCTGCTTCTTCTCTTGATTCAGGTGATTCTATTCTAAGGAAAATAGAATGCACATAACGCATATTGTACATAACTTCTGACATTCTATCCTCGTCCTTCGTCTCATATAATGGCAAAAGTATATCAACTATGTAAGAGAGCGCTCTATCGTAAATCTCCTGAGTGGATGCGTCACTACCCATGGCATCGGCACTCATCATCACATAAGAAGGAAACATTGCAAGTAATGCTTGCCCATTTGAACCATTGAATACAGAATTACTGCCCATTTCATGGACTAGAAGATCAATCAGTTCGTTTTTCTTAGCCTTCTCAATAGATAATTGTGACAATGTTATTTCAATTGTTGCTCTTCTTTGTTTCTCATTGTACTCATCCTCAGATATCGTGCCTTGGCTATACTGTGCCGCAAGCTGCATGCTGTAAGCAGTAAGTCCAGCAGTATTCATGGCTTCATGATCAGATTCACCTTTCACGTTTTTCATCTTTTCTAACCTTGACTTTGTGATTTCATTTAAATTGCTAGATTCGTTCCAAAGAATGGCAAGTATTGCCACAGTCGAGAAGCTCCCAACCCATCTTGTAATATAATCTCTCTGTTTCAGAATGATAGAATTGCCAATATCTGCTCCTACGGAACAATGTTGATTCATAACATCCAAGGCATCTTCTGGGTTGAAAACATTCATAATTGAACATAAATATTCAGGCATGATGCCTTCACCAAGAACAAGACGCGGGCCAATATGTCTCCCAACGAGTTTTGAAATATTAGGCCCTCCTTGATATCCTTGGAACTTCACAAAATAAACCATCTCTCCTCCACTATCCCCAACATTTTTCCAAAATTCCTCTGTTGTTTTTTCATGGCACACCAATAAATGGTTGATACATTAAATTTCATTTAACTAACAAAAAACCTGTAGAGTTGATAATAAGACTTACGGTAATTGGCATGAACAAAATCCCACCCGCTATATCCCAAAAATATGGTAGGATGATATTTCATGAAATGGTGCGTTACAGTGGCTTTCAATCCACTAAAACCTTTCCCCCCTTTGTAGTGATTTGCCACAGCAACAATTGTATCCGGACGAGAAACCGTGCCATGAACTTTCAGCACAGCAAATCCTTTGCAGCCACTCCTAAAGAATGTTTTGAATTCATCCATAGTACAAATTACTTGATATGAAAGCCCTTCGTCATCCAATGCTTCTTCGATAAACTCGTCAAAATTAGTGGTAAGGACACTCTGAAGCATACCCCGTTTTGCCATTTTTGCAACAATGCGATGATTTGCATTGGGTTTACCCTCTTTCAATAAACGAAAAAGACTAAATAGCTTGTCCTGTAAAACAAAGTAAAACGTCTCCATCACTTCTTCTGGACTTCGAGTTGCATCACTCGTAGCGAGCTTCCTAGCAACCTTTTGATGTTCAATCGGGACTGCCTTGAAAGTCTCTTCCAAAACTGTGCTCATGAGCGTCCACCACGATGGAGCAGATGCAGGAGGAGCAACTGATACACCAGCCCCTAAGAATAGAAATACCTTTTTCTTTTCTCTTAATTCGTTTGTAATTTTTTCCATAGTTTCAGCATCCAATGCAACTGCATCGGCTGCAGAGGAATCCTTGAAATTATGATTTCTTTCATAATTATTAGATACATCTTCCTCCTCCATCATTTTATTCTCGCGCCCTTTTAGACTTTCTTGTTCCATTAATTTTTCCCATTTTCCAGGTTTGGGTACGACGGTAAGGAGCGGATTGTAACTCAAATGATCTTTCTTCATTGTGTCCATTTGCTTTTGTATTTCGTAACGCATCATTGCCATACTATTAAATAACTGAGATTGTTGTTTCATGTCTTCTTGTTCTTGTCCACCAACTGCATCATTCTCATATAATTGAGCGACAGCTAAAAGACTGCTGTCCACCGTAAAAGTCTCACTGGCTCCCCTACAAACGGACAGAGCCGTATCATAGTAAAAGACTTGATATTCGACACCAGGTATGCAATATCCAGCAAGTCGAAGGGTCACAGTCCCACTCATTTCACCTGATGCCAACACATACGCACCTTCATAGTAATGATTTTTGACATATTCTTGACGCGAAGACATGTCGCTGTCGTTACTTGTTGGAAGAACAACTATCCAGTCAGAAACAGACACATGATTCTTCAGAATGTTGTAACTTTCATAATCTTCTTTGTCTCCTGGCATTTTTACTGGTTTATACTGCCAATGGATGGTAAGTTCACAATTTTGCTTACTTGCCAAAACTCCATCATCAGAAGTATCATCATCCACATGATGGACAACATCAATACTGACCAATTGCAATTCAAAAACATCCTCGTCAAGATGAATTATGGATAATTCCTCCTCATTCGTGTCATTGTTTTCCTCATTGCAGTAATTGGCAAAGAAAATATCACTTCGTGCAATCTCTCTGTCTTCTGTTGCATTTACAAAAGAAGCATAGCAATAAGCACCTGTTTTCTTGTCTTTCAAGTACTGGCAATTAATTTCAACAACATCCTTGAGAAGAGTAGAATTCGTGACCTGAACAGCGATGACAGTGGCGTCATTAGCATTTAAATTATTACGGTTATGGTCACGGTCATAACGGTCATCGTCGTTGTTCATAGTAGTACACGTTTGATCCGTAGATGACGACACATAGGTTGTGAGTTCCTTGATTTCAATCCGATCATATATTTCAAGTTTAAAAACACATTGGGATGGATCCTTCAGGAAATCATAAGAAACTACAAATTTCCCTCCCTTGTAATTTGCTGTCAGAGCAAAGATATTCGTCATGGTGGCTGACATTGATTGATTGACAGAGTAGGTACCGGGTACTGGTAGAGAATTAGAGAGTTTATCGGAATTTATAAAAAATGTATGTCATGCTCTACTACTACCCCTCCCTACTACTACGTGCATGCAGGTACTACTACTGTAGTACAGTACCTCGATGTGTCTGTACTATTTACGTGCCGTACAGTAATAATTCTGTATTGTTCTCAGTGTGCTTGTACATACTGGCTGGTGCAACTTGCATAATACAGACAATACACAATACTCTCCACCTCTCTATACAGATCCTACCTAATAGACATCCGCTCATTGTGTATTTTCGGTGAACTCACAGGTTATTGATAAAGCAAAGTGAAAAACTGAAGACAACAATCAAACTTCACAAGCAAACAAAGCAACCTAACAAACAAACAAACAAACATGGCAGAACACAATCAAGTTTTAAAACATGTTCCGGATCCTCGTCTTTTAGAGGCTTTTCATTATGTCAATTCTACTCCGGGTAAAGACGTGAGGGGTAAACTCATCGATTGCTTTCAACTGTGGCTTCACGTAGAATCAGCCGATACCTTGCAATCGATTAAGGAAATTATCGCCGATCTTCATAATGCTTCTTTATTGATTGATGACATTGAGGACAATTCGAAATTGAGGAGAGGACAGCCAGTTGCTCACAGTATCTTTGGCGTCCCCACTGTTATAAACACGGCGAATTATTGCTATTTTCTGGCACTGGAGAAGTGTCAGGCACTGCGTAGTCCCGCAGCTATGCAAGTATTTGTGCACGAATTATTGAATTTACATCGGGGGCAGGGACACGATATTTTGTGGAGGGATAACCTTCAATGTCCTACGGAAGAACAGTACTGTGACATGGTATTGGATAAAACTGGAGGTCTGTTTCGTTTGGCCGTGGGGCTGCTTCAATCCTTTGCCACAAGTCATCAAGAGACGGATTTCTTCCCACTGGTGAACAATCTTGGGTTGTATTTTCAAATTCGTGATGATCTCATCAACGTATCGGATGAGGAATATTTTAAATCCAAGAGTTTTTGTGAAGACTTGACAGAGGGAAAGTTTAGTTTTCCCATTTTGCATTGCATCCACAAGACATGTGCAGAAAATAGTAATGATACTCGACTCATGTCCATTCTCAAGCAACGGACACAAGACGTGGATGTGAAAAAATATGCTCAGATGCTCATGAGGGAGACTGGAAGTTTGCAGTATACACGAGAAAAATGTGTTTCACTCAAACGTGAAATTCTGGATCAAATTCATAATCTTGGTGGGAATGAACCCTTGTGTAATCTCATACACTCGTTGGATGTGAAAGTGGAGAATCTTGCCCCAAATAAGTAGAGTTGTCGAGTGTTACAGTCATTACGACTTGTACCATGCCATGTACCGGGTAGGGTCTAGAGTACTGTTGGATCGTGCAGCAAAACAATGTTTCAGATTAGAGTCTCATACCAAGAGTAAGAAATAATCATTATATTGTTTTTTAGGTTTTGCATGTTAATTTATGCCCATGTGATTTTAAAAAAAATCCTTGTTTAGGAAGTTTTCTTTGTCGTTTGATCCGCATTGACATGGCTCACAGGTGCGCTCATTTGTGGATGATGTTGGAGATTGTTGTTATTGGTCGGCATCGTCGTCGTCATCATCGTTTGGTAGTACAAGGTGGGAGGCATATTATGCGCAACTGGATACTGCAGAGGATGAGGTATTGTTTGCATTTTATGGTTGGGAGGTTTCTCTTTCTCATCTCCTTCCTTGACGTATGTAAAATTGAACATGGGTTGTTGTGTTGGGAGGATGAGTGGCTGAGGAAAATGATTAGGGTGTTGAAGACCTACTACTGGTGGTCCTTCACTCATCAGTTTCAATAATGCATCAGCTGCGTTGGAAGACGGACCAGTGTTAGATGCTTGCTTTGAGGAATCGTTTACATTATCAATGGCAGGCAAAGACGATACTACATCAGACATGTTATGGATTCCCTCATGAGATGGTGCAGCAGATTCTTGTTTTTCATTGTTGCTGCGAACACCCAGTAAAGCCTTCAAACCCGCAGATAAAGTCTCATTTGTGGCAGGAACGGTTTGAGTTTTGGGATGTTTTCGTGGCAGTGTGTTACTGTTGATCATTTTTAGCCAAGACTTGTAACCATTCTTTACCTTTCGATCTGCACCATTGAATCCGTAATTAGTCTCGGATGGTCCCTTTGCCTCTCTCCAGGTTACTTGTTTTTCAGCTTTGCTTGTAGTAGTGGGGGGACCTGCTGCCCACGCAACAGAAGAATTAGATGGCTTGTCTTTATTCTGGTTTCTATTTGATGTACCGGAAGGTGTACATGTGTCAGTAGATACCGCTTCATCAGCGTTGGAGTTGAGTGTTGTATGAAGTAAAACCTTTGCAGAACTAGTTGGAATCATCTTGTCAATAATGTCCCGGCTGTTGGCGGCAGATATTTTAAGCAAGTGATTCCAAACTACTAATTTCCCCCTAAAATTAGCACACATTCCTTGTAGCGTTGAGCCACCGATAAATTCCTTGTCCATTACAACTTCTACACATCCTGTTTTTTCGTCATGAATACCCACAACAGTTCCCCTGGCTCCAAATGGCAAGCCATTTGCGCATAAGTTAACAATGCGATCACCCAGCTCTGGTGCACTCGTATCAGTTTGCTGAATAACGTCAGTTGCACCAGTTGATCCTTCTCTGTAGAGGGCAGATGAAGGAACTTTTATGTTGACTTCCTTAAATTTCCCCTTTTGCTCCATGACTGCATTCCGAACATCTGCTGCACGCTGCACAGCGGCAATAGCATTGTAAGGCATTGCTTCTGTTGTACATGGTGTGCGTGGCATTTTGGCCGTTTCTACGTTATTGAGCCATTCTCTGATCCGCTTGAGTTCCTTATCTCCATTGGGACCCAACACGTTAGCATCGTAAGATCTCTCATTAGGATTTTTAATGATAGCGGCAAAGAGGTTTGGAAATGCTTGCCTGTAAGCAGCAACTAATCGTATTGCTTTAGGGCTGAACTCCCACAGCGCACTCTTCTTAATTCCTTCACTTGTGGCGCTTTTTGGAGTGTCAGAACGCTGATTTCCAACCACAAGCAATGTGTCACTAGAGCCCCATGCAGATTTCTTTTCCAATGATTCTTTCTTTTCACGTTGTTCTGCAATATCTTTCCGCCTGGCGTACCCAAGTGTGCAATGGTCGTGCTTGTACCTGAGATTCAGACCAAGATCATACCTCCCTGGATTGAAGAAGAGGCTACCAACAATTTTTCCAAAAACACTAGGATGCATTTTCAATACTTTTGCAGCATCAGAAGAACTTACGTAGCTCTCCTGAACCGAACGTGCAATAGCCAATCCAAAAGGCGGTTCTGGAGGAATTGCAGCGACTTTAACTCCGACCTTCTCATCGTCGAGCACCCCAATGACTGAGCCTACACAGCCAAGATATTTGCCCTTTGTTAACACCACCGTGCTCTTTGCAGGAAAGCGATCCTTTAGGGTCATCGGACCTCTTTCCTCGAAACGGGGGTCAGGAGCAGGCGACTTCCACAAAACCATTTGTAGCGGCACATCGGCCTCTTCCGTTCCAAACACTTTCTTCTTAGACCCGTCTTTTGATGAGGTCTTCATACCTTGCAAAGGCAGTAACTTGAGCCTGATCTGAATTTCACCAATGTCAACACCTCCTGACCCCGGTATGCCAGTTCCTGCTTTATACTGTTCTTTCATGAGATCAGATTCTTCGATCCACCTTTGGGATTGTACTGTAGTAAAACGCTCCACTTTCTTTTTCTTCTTCACCACTTTTACAATGCAGTTTGAATCTGAAACTGCGACTACCTTTGCTTCATGCATCATAGGCCAATTTATAAATAAACTCTTTCCAAGAATGCTGTCAGAAATTTGTTCTGCTCCAGGTAACTGTGGCATTGTTTGCATCATTAGAAGTGTAGTTGAGTATTTTGATGCAGTGCCGAAGCAGTTCAGACCAATCGGCATCAATTCAGCACACTTCATGGGTAAAACATTCAGGGACGGAAAACCAGGATATGGTATCTGAGTTCCAGCAATGAGCTCCGGTTGAAAAGACATGTTTGTTGGATGATGCCCATCAATCATCTCTACACGAGAGCTACAATTAGGTATATCCAGAATTCCAATATCACGATTAAACGATGGTACAGTATCCTTCATAGCGTCGTCAAAAGAGTAAAGAAAAACTTTTCCAAGACCGTTTCTCCTTCTCTCATCAGCTGTCAATAGATGGTCTGGACAAAGCTCCAAAATACTCTTCTTCAGAAGATTGACATCAATGAACGGTAAGAGATTCACTCCTTCCCACGGATTTTTCTTTCCATTCATATCTACTGCAAACTCTTGCGGATAAAATTGAATTATGGGAGAATCTGGAGAGCACATTAGCTTTCGGTAGGGTTTTGGCACAATGGACGCTGAAGCGGGGGGTAGGCATCCCATTAGCTGTTCAAATGGCTTCAAAGGTTGCCCTTCTTCAAATACAATGGATTGAAATACTTGAGGAAGGTTGGTCAAGTCACTAATTAATGGACCATAATGATACGGGTAGAACCATCCCCATGATATACACCCCCTATAATAGTATGCAAGGCACCACTGCAAACCTTCAATGTAAGCTTTTCTTAATTCCAGATGTTTTTCAATGTCAATGGGCGTCAAATGTAATTTTTCAAAGTAATATCTCCCTTTATAATCTTTCCCCGGCAACAATGCCGGATCATTGACTTCTGGGGGGGACCATCCTTGGACAAACTGAGCATTCGCACCATGTCTGGCAATCATTTGCTGTATCATGAGTTCATAAGCATCCTGCTTGGAAGCTTCTACCGCTGCAATCTCCTCATCGGAAGGTCCCTGAGGCTTTCCATCGCGCTTATCCCACTTCCTCTTCTTTTGTATGTACTTTGCTTCATTTTCTTCCTTTTTTTCAAAAATTTCCGTCTCCGCACTTCCAATCACAGCCAGAAACCGTTCCAAGCGTGCAGGATCCGAAATTCGTCCTTGAAACGTAAGGTATTGTCCCTTTTCCCACGACTGTCTTTGGTCCTTGTACGTGTTGAATAGTAAATCAAAGGCGCCATCACCAATATCCAACGTGGGCATATGGGGTAGAAAGTCATTTCCTACCAAAAAGGTCATGAAGATAAAGTCATCAATGATTCGTTCCAAATCAAAGCCCTTGGCCTTGTTAGAATCTTGGTGGCTATCCAAAAATGCATTATTTACAGAAAATTCAATGTTAAGATATTCTCTCAAAATGGACAAGTGCAACAACTGAAAATCGGACTGCTTGGTGAATTTCGTAACAGCCTTGAGGGCATTTTCATTGTTTGAAAATCCCGCTCCAAAGTCTACAATTTCCCTCAACAAAGTAAAGTGCGGCTCGTGCGATACCAATCCCAGCATGATGAGATCTGCGTCTTGTCCGTACATGCAATGCCTGGTATTAGGCTTATAACCTGGCTGATTCTTCATATCACGAATATGCTGCATAATTTTATGTTCTCCTTCTCCTGGCACATCGTGTCCTGAATAAATAACCTTGAGATGTTTCCACAATGGATCCTCTTTTATCTTTTTACGAATAAAATACTGAATGCACCTGGAGACCTTTTCCATGAATTCTGTACCAGGTGTAATGCAATTGCTGTCAAAGACGCCGGCTGTAGTGGAAGCTGCCTTATCTTGACCGACGACACCTCGTTGTTTCTTTTGTGCCTCCGCAGCGGCATCTCTCATATCCTTGGCACTTCGAAAACGCCTAGATCTCTGTTGATTTAGCTTTGCTCTGGGTGCGACACCATCAATCGCCATGAAGACGGAGACTTTGGGCTTGACAATTTGAGTTATGATTCGGTCAAGGTAATGCATGATGCCAAGCATCATATCCTTCTCCGAAAGGACCTCTGACACATCTAGGTGATTCGGATGCGTACATCCGTGAATGATACCATTCATATCGAGATAGAGGTGATCAAATTCAGGCAACAAGGCAGCATCGGTAATGACCTGGTTGATTTTCGGATATCTTTCACTCAGCCAGCGGTAGAACTATACGTACAGCGTATAGAGCCAATGAGTAAAACGTGAGACGAACGGAATTTGAGGTGCATCATTTGAAATATTTTTTAAATGAACGTTTTGAATATTCAAAATATATTTAACAAACAGTCGCAAACAACGATGAGTGGGTGTTGTGCTGTGTGTGTGTGTGTGTTTCATTCAGCGTACAATAGCAGCAGCAGCAGCAGCAAACACATTCGAAAAATCTGCCCGCTGCCTGCTGCTGTCTTTCTGCCACTGTTTTAAAATAATCCAACCGACGTTTGCATCTTCTTACCTTTGGAACTCCCATGATGAATTGTGTCTATATATGTATATATATGAAAGGTATGCGTGCGATAAATAATAGCAATAGAGCTATGTAGTAGTTAGTCAGTAGCAGCAGTGATTCTATAAAAAATAATAGAGTAACCAATAACAATAACGGTAGGTCCTCTTAACGAATCAAAATCGAGTCGTAGATGAGCAATGTTAGTTCTGTATTTGTATTTGCTCTCTGTCTCTCTCTGTCTCTCTCTGTCTCTCTCTCTCTCTCTCTCTCTCTCTCTCTCTCTCTCTCTCTCTCTCTCTCTCTCTCTCTCTCTCTCTCTCTCTCTCTCTCTCTCTCTCTCTCTCTCTCTCTCTCTCTCTCTCTCTCCACTCTACTCTAGAGACAATGTGGATAGACAGTAGGGTCGGCTTCTTTCGACTTGGCTATTATACGAAATACACCGCAACACTGCAAAATAAGACTGGTATTGTATTTTAAGCTGATCATGTATTTTTTTGACAGGTTTGTGTGTGTCGCCAACTGCAACGTATGTTGGATTACCGTATTTTTTTTATAAAACTACTACTGTTATCTGTTATTGCTTTCATTACACAGAGAGTAAGTACGGGTACCGAGGTATGTACAGGCTGCACACTCCTAGAGCTAGAGTACCCATTGGCAGGTACGTAGCTACAACGTAAACAGCTAGCTTCATGATTGATGTCGTGCTACAGTACTGTACTGTATGTTGTATGTTGTGTCAGTTGCCTTCATCTTTTTTAGTTTTTTAGGCCCTACATCGACGCTAATCTACATACGTAGTAATTTACGATACTTACAGTCCCGCCAAATTGTTCTTAGGGGTACTGTACAGTGGTACTGTAGTACAGAGCATCCCGCTTTGTTACATCACTTTCGCATCACCACCATCCCCAGAGGAGCACAAAGAGTCAAAAACTAAGAACTCACTCATTATTTTGTCTCTGCAACTAAAAAAAAAGAGTGTGTATGAAAACAGATCAACAAGTGCACCCACCAATAAAACTCCAAACACTGCTACGCTGACAAGATTATTCATTCATTCTTTCATTCATTCAACAGAGTAGTTTGTAAGTGCATGAATCGTTTGTATTGTATCAATCCATTCAACCAGACCATCCACCTGTCCATCCATACTGTCTTCTGGCAGGCGGACTGTACACTAGAGATTCTTGATTAATTAATTAATGATTCTCTACATATACACCAATAATAATGAAGCATATAGCAGAGCTTGACTACTGACTACTGCACAGTAATGCTTATATGGTATCTTCTGTCCATCTATCTATTGATTGTCTATCTTGCATTGGAAGTGTTATTTAATTAATAATATTTATATTACAACATACCAACCAAGACATTTCTTCTTCTCACTTACTCACACCACAGACAGGAGTTGTTGAATTATTTCTTCTTTTGATATTTCTAGAGTATTCAGTGTTCAGTCAATTAACAAAAAATAAACAATCACAAGATGGATGCTCTTCCACCCAACGACCCAAATCACCACAATAATGACCACAATAAAAATAGCGCCATCCCAAAGAATGTTGGTTCTACAAGAGATGGACAAATGTCCACCCATAATAGACCAAGGCTTAATGAAAGAGGAGAGATGGATGTGTTCTTGGGTGGCGGAAATCTTGGGGATGATATCATGGTTGCTACAATGGTTTTTGTTGGGGCCGTCGCTTGGATCCTACGAGAAGTGTGTGTTTGTCGCTAATAATAATAGGTGTTCACATTGGTTCTTGGACTGACGACTGACTGACTATATATAATTTTATCCTGGATGATTGCTCACTGTGCACATTGCAGGCAGGAAAGAGATTATTATATAAAGGAGTAATTGTTTGTATGTATGTTTGTTTGTTGGTTTTTTGGAAGAATGAGGTCTTGATTCATTCTACTGTAGGTCGTGATGGCTCTGATATTACTTCTTCACGTTTGATAGTGACCAAGTGTAACTGTATAAATTATATAAACTACAAAAAAATCACCCACAGCCAAAATGCTTGTATTCTACAACATGGTAGGTTGGTCACAAGTTCTTTTCAAAAATTGTGACCAGAAAATGACATCATGGTCGATTGGAACACATGAAATGTTCAAATCTCACTCATGCATCTCTAACTAACACGAAACATCCATCAAGACATGAACCATATTTTACTTTTATAGAATTGCTTTTAGACTTATGCCCCGGATTTCAGGGACCAACAATCAACAGTTCATGACGTGTGCACATTTGCTACATATAAAACAATTCGGTATTCTTTTACTGAAAATCTTTGTCTTTTCATCTTATTGTAGTGGACATAGTCTGTGTATCTTGATATTAATAAGATTCAACGCAAAATTGGAACGAATGATTACGTGGATGTACGACGGGATGGTAGAACATCATTTTCAACGTTTCTCTCTGGAGTTACAGAGGGATAGTGTGACATGGGACGAAAAGCGCCGTGTTGTGGCATCATAGATGGTCGATATGCCGCATCTCTTGGATCATCACCGCTTGGTATTGGACTCACTAAATGAAATTTGTTGCTGCTTGGACGAGGTTGGTTGCCATAGAGCGGCAAAGATCTTCGAACACGAGGGCGTTGCAAATTTGAATGTTCTGTCGTAGAGAGATATTGCCGTGGTGATTTGGGAGTCATTGGCATTTTCACTGGAGAAACATTGTAGGGACTGTTACTAAGAGGCCCCGGGGATGGAGTGGATGCCCTCATTTTTTGATAGAGAATTGTTCGGTCCTTCTTGCGATGAGATTTGGATGACGATGACTTGGAGGAGGAAGACTTGGAAGAGTTACTAGATAGACCAATGATACTGTCGGATCCTAATCTAGAATATCCCACGTCATCCGAAATGGGGGCAATACCAACCTTTTTCCCACTTCCAAACTTGGCTTTGATGATGAGAGGAGGCTGAGCATCTTCTCCGCTGGAGATAGAGTGACCAACAGAAGTGCTAGATACTGTATTGGTGGGCGATTTGGGATTCATTGCGCGTGGTCTACCACTTCCACTGCTACTTCCCGTCGTACTCCCTACAGACAAATGATGTGGAGCGTGGCCGGTGGAATGAACAGAATTCCGAGCAAAGAATCGATCAAATGGCATGCTTGCTCCTTCGCGTAGATGAGTTGAATTGGAGGTCAGAGCAAAATATGCATGCGGATTGGTACTGGTAGTATCTGAAGACTGCATGCTATGGATACTCAAGTTGCCGTCATGCTCGTCCATTTTCAATCTACGTAGTTGTCTTCGATTCGCTTCTTTCACTTCCCTATCTGCTTCTGCAACCGAAGACGTCACAGATTTAGTACTGCTGGCGCATGCATTTTCCGAAAAGCTGGCATTGAAAGCTGAATGGAATGAAGATTGAGCATGGTTCGTTGTACTCCACGATTGACCAGACTTCGAAGTTGACTTGGAGAGAGACGATGACTCCTGAGAACAAGGAGATCTGGTTCCGAATGTAACTCCAGCTGGTGCATTTGGTAAGACAAGGCGAGGCTGTGGTTTAATTGTATCATCGTCCATCTTATGATAGACGGGTAAAGGTACGGGGCTTGTTGAAGGACTCTTTTGTGACTCAAACATTCCTTCAGGAAGAGAATCCTCGTCCTCTACCTTGAGCATTGATTGAGGGGTTCTTCCATTACTCTCAATTCCGTCTAAAATTTGATACTTGGCTTGGTTGCCATCCCGTGTCTTTGAGGTTATCTCTAGTACCTTTTCTGGTTCATCTGGACTGTTGATTGATTTTAGTGAACTGTCAGAGTCTGTTGGAACTTTTTTGGATTGTATACCTTTCTCAAATTCCGCCGTCTTTTCATTTTCCACAGTGGAACAGTTTGAAATCTTTTGGTTTACACTTGCCACTTTCCCTAATCGGTTTCTACGTCTCTCCTTGATCTTTCGCTGAGCCTTGGCACTGAATGTAGATCCCACGGCTGAGCTAGCCATGGATCCTTCATCCGAAGCTTCGCTGCTCACTATTTTTCCACAAGACGGAGGTGTTTTTTGACGGTTGTCGACTCCAACTGGATCAAATGCCGATGAAAAACGGCGATTTCTCTCTGACAGTAAAGATGAGCTACCAGCAACACGTCCAAAGGCACTTCCTCTTCTAGACTGGAGAAACGTTGGAGGTGTGGATATGGATCTTCTTATGCTTGTTGGTTTTTCGAAGGAACCTTCCAAGAAATGCTGCTGCGAAGAAGGCGACGATTGGCTATATCGCAAAGGAATAGTAGATGAAGGAATGAAAGGGCATTCCTCACTACGATCTTTACCACCATCACCACCACGGCTATCACACATACTATCCCCAGAAATACTTCTTGTGACGTTTCTCGTGCGTGCCTTCATACCATGATGATGAGAAGATGGCGTCACACCAAAAGCACATGGAGAACCAGTGTCACGATTTGGTTGCTCTCCACTTGCGGACCTTCCACAAATGGTACCATGCTTTATGACTTCTTGTACAACAAAAGAAGTTTCCTGTATCACACTGGAAGCTCGTTGTACCAAAGAGCTGGCGATAGAGCTAGCCGAAGCAGGACGAGGAGGACTGTCATCATGACCATCTTGATTCACCTGACCATAAAAAGACAATGGATCCGATAAATGAAAGAATGCATCCAACGGTTCATCATTGTCCGAGTTGGACGTATCAGGAAAGCGACTCACTCCATCATTGGTTGAGACCTGTCGGATTTCATCCTGACGAGGAGACATCTCCTTGAGTCGAAAGTTTCCCCCGAACTCGTCGTATTGTTCTTGTTCCAATTCAGGGCAGGGAGACTCGAGTCTTTGATAATAATTATGGCAGGTTTCGTCATTTGAGTCATTGTCATTTTCCATATTCATGGTATATCTTACAGATTTCCCACGACGACTGGCAGAATCCGAATTCATGGTGATTTGCGAAAATAGTTGTGTGAAGATGATGACTAATCAAAAAATAGAAAAATGTATGGATCTCTTTCTTATTGCCTTTCCCTTGTTTCACCTCCTTATTCAATGTTGAATGATGTGGTCGGTGCTTACAAGAAGTGACTCCAGGTTTACGAGCTTTTCCCTACACTTTTTGTACTGTCGCAATGCCACAATGGAAATATAAAAAATGTTCCAGAGGGTACTGCAGGTAAAAAAAAATATATATATAAATATATATGTGTATAATAGTTTTATCATACACACAATAATAATAAGAAAACAAAGAGAAAAGAAATGTAAGAGAATATTTCATATATATTGATTCAAATACAGTTTTCTCAAGTACACTGTGTGATCAATGGACCCGAGACAGAGACACCTGAAGAGAAAGACCAACTGCTGCAGCAGCAAGGACCAAAAACGTAATCCAACTACCAGTAACTTACCCAAGAGACTTGTTTGGTGGTTGCTTGAAGAAACCTAACTACAAACAATCAGTACCTGTAGCAGCGCAATGCGTAATATGTGTGAATCAAAGAAGCGTGATGATGTGATAATATCTTCTCGTTTCAATGCTGATTAAGCGATCTGTAACGTACGTAACCAATGCAATCAACTAACTCTTATAGCCACCTAGCTAGATTGCAATCAATTTATCTGACCTACAAGCGCGACGAAGAGCGAGGAAGCAATCACAAACCCTTGGTAGACGAAGGACAGTTCGAGGAAGTGATTCTAGCTTTCTAGCTCTAGGAATCAATTATGTATTGTATTATTTTACTTGGACTGGCAAAAGGAGAAACTGAGTGTGTGAATAAGTAAGTAAGTAACTTTCATTCATTACGTCCCAAATGCTTTGGGTGGTGTTTGTTGGTGGCTCTAAAATACTGTCTTCTTCCTTGCTCTTGGTTGTATTTATATATTTTGTGGAATATGTATATTATTATACAAGATCCACCGACCGCCCTTTTTGATTTTTTTTGTGTGATCAAGAATGCAGTACATACAGCACAACAATACATAGATGCATACATAGACACAGGTGTAGTACATACATTTGCTAGCCCGCCAACAGACCGAGTGAGAGGGTACAATACTGTACCGTGTAGTACGTAGTAGATGGACTATGAAAACCGCACAGTGAAAAGGACAGCTCTACGCATTTTTCGTACCAATTTAATCTTTCTTTCAGTCAAGGCGAGTAATTTAAAATTGCCCTTTGAAAAAATTCAAAGAGTCCAAGTTTCATCCTTCCCTCTCTCACGAACAAACGCAATTTATTATTTTGTACAGTTAGGTATTTTAGCGAACAAACAGCCAATGGCATACAGCATGCACTACAGTAGTACAGTACAGCATGCATTGAATTGAATCACATATTCTTCTCTAACTCACTCACTCACTCACTCACTCACTCACTCACTCAATCTGTGTGATCCACCCGGAGATTTGCTTCAAACCTTTGTCTTACCATATCATCATAATGTTGAAATGTCACCTCGTCTTTTAGTAAATTCAACACTACTGACATGCATTGATCTACTGTCGTGCCGACTCTATAACAATCCTCTACATATTGAGAATAGCAGCCTTTATAAGACAAACCTTTTCCAGTAGTAGTAATAGTAGTAGTATCAATAGTAGCAGTATTTGCACACATCATGTCTTCTTTGAGCCATTCATTCACTTGTTCCATGATGCAGTCCACTGTTCCTTCTTTTTCATGAGGCATCAACAAATTACATGCAACTTCCCATCGTCCATTGGAATAAGGCAATGTCAAAGCTTCCACACCCAATACACCACCATCCCTTTGCCTTACCCGTTTTGTCAATGCCATGGCTTGTTTCTTGGTGACATGACGGGTCAACCTTATATTGAAATTCTCGACAAAGTGAGTGGGTGATCCTACAGTACAAGTTCCCAAAAGTAACGATGACAGTGCATCATTTTCATCCTCCTCCTTGCAAGAATAATACAAGGCTTCCTTGTTGTGGGACAAACTACCCGATTTGAAAAAATCCGTCCATTCCCTTCGGACTGTAGCCAGGGGTATACCTTTTGGATGAGCTGTGCCGTAGGGTAGACAGCGTACACCCTTGAGTTCCAAAGCATGTAAGATTTGGAGTGCAGCCAGAGCAGAAGCATTGAAATCCGAGTGTAAAAAATTAGTGTTGGCATCTAAAAGTTCTTGTTGTTGGTTTGTATTGTTGCATGGATCATCATCATCATCATCATCATCGTAATCATTCGTTTTGGAACTCGTATTAGAATGTGAGGATGACAAGGATGCTAATGATAGTGGCATAACGGATACATGATCCACCAACCCTACCAGTGGATGTCGAGAAGAAGAAGAAGAAGAACGTATTCTTCTCGTGCCAGGAGCATTGGATTGAACCATGTCACAACCATCATTGCCATCCTGCTGCTGCTGTGGTGCATCGTTTGGTACTTGTACTTGTCGTGATTGCAATAGCAGTGATGGGACCAGTAAATCAATAGCAGTCGTTGCCACATGAGAAGATACTTGTGCAACCTCGTTGGCCCTACCAGCCAAATGAAAAGAGGATCTATCGTAGGCCTTATCTGCGTAGGCATGTACTATAGCTATACGTGCATTTTGATCTTTGGATCTCAATTGACGACAGAGTTCTTGAGACGAATCCAAGACTTGTAGCAAAGGATGATGAGACGAAGCAGCAATATGAAGACCATTCTTTACATGACTGCCATGATTATTGGCAGCAGCAGCAGTAGGATCCGTTGACGATGACGTTGATGTTGTAGCAGTACCTGCAGAGGAGGACGATAGATAAATATTGCAAGCCACTAAATCATTTGTTTTTTGAAGCAACTCATTTGTTAGTTTCTTTAATCGAGCAGAGGAGGAGGAGGAGGAGGAGGAAAAGGAAAAAGAATGCGATGATGGAGATGATTTCATCCAGGCCAATTAAAGAAATACTATGAGTAGTTAGTATTTACATTTACGTGTAGTATTATTAGAATTTATAATGGGGACAGTGAAAAAATACAATACACAGTACCAGTACCGGTACTTGCTTTTGTATGTACTGTACTGTACACTAAAATTAATCTCTCTCTTTTGAACGAACAACTACACACGTACAGTACCTGGTACTGTACATTTCCACATAATGTAGCGTCAAGAGTCGCCAAGAAACAACCACCACCTTTTTTTTGTGTTTCTGTTTTTCCTCTCCCATCCATTCCATTCCACCCCTCCCTGCAGCTTTCTTTCTTTCTTTGTATCCATCCCTGCAACCAACCATCACTCACTCAAAATGGCAACAAGAGGAATAAAACAACTGCAAAAACTAGAAATTTTCTTTTGTGAAATTGGAGGATCATCACGATCGGCAAGGGAATACATACAATCTGGAAAAATTATCGATTTCGCCTCCTCCAATCCGACAGTGGAGGTCGTTGCGCAGTTGCGTAACGGCAAGCATCCGTTCATCAAAGCTCATTATCTGACAGGTTTTAGTAAACAGGTCTGTATCAAAAATGAAGGTTTGGAAAGAATAGAGAAGGTGATGACAATGTTGAATAACAGTTCAGGGAGGAAGATTACCAAGATTGGGAGTCCGATCAAGACGGCAACTCCTTCGGTACAGGGAGTGTGGACTCCCATGTTGGACATTGCTCAGAAACAATTCAAAATTGAAATCAAGTAGTCACTGTGGGTCGTTCGGTTGGTCGGACAGTCAGTCAGTCAGTGGGTCGTTCGGTTACGATGCAATTTCGGAAATGGTATTGCATTGGATACACATGGATGAAACAGATTGTTGATGGAACCAGAAATCATACCATACACAAGACAATAAATTAATAAATTTTGATTTTTGAAAGTAGCACGAGAGACAATGACATTTATTCGATTAAATTTTATAATTGTAAAAGAAAATATTTTGAAAAGTTTTATAAAAAAAATCCGTCTCCGACAGACCGTCGAGGGTCGAGGATCGAGGGGGGATTGACTGTTGTAGGGTACCACCATCCATCCACCAGGTACCCGTACCCTGGTACCACCGTACAGCAGTGTAGGGAACATCCAATTCTCTTCCATCCTGTATTACTGTATGTACAGCACTCCTGTAGTACATCATGCTGCTGAAGAAGGGATGGTATAATTGTACCTGGTACAGCCTAGCAGTGTGATGTGCTCACAAAGGTTCACAACCACACATAGCCACGCTTACATAATTCTCAGTTCAATAAAGGTGCTTGGTACCGTATCAAATATCGCTCCAAACTAACGAATAAGCAATCAAATAACTAACCAATCAAACAAACAAACAACCAACCAACGAAACAACGAAATTTTAAGACATGTCATCAAATTCTAGCAGCAGCAGCAGCAGCAGTACTGACGAATTCAGAGATGAAGGACTCAGCAGGCCAATCCCATCCTTCGATGCTTCCAGCATCAAATTGACGACCATCGCCCCAGCACTGGGTGTGCCCGATGACAATACTCCGGATTACCTGGATTATGATACGGCCAAAGGTCGTGGGCTTGTGGTTACCATGTTTGCCAATACAGGTGTTTCGTATTTGCTTGGTACCATGGCGGGAGGTTTATATGGCCTGAACGAAGGTCTTCGGAATACGCCGAGTAATCGGTTCAAGGTGAAAGTCAACTCTGTCCTGAACCACTGCTCGAGGCATGGAAGTCGGATTGGAAATATGGCAGGTTGTCTTTCTGTATTTTATAGTTTTTACGAGTATGTGGGTGATACTGTGAGTATTGTATTGATGCGTTGGATTGCTGTTGTTGTGCTTCTTATTATTTGTACTGTACAGTATGTATGCGACGTGCTGTAGACTATAGACACATTTGCAATGTATGCATATTTTGATTGATTATTTTCTTTCTTTCTTTCTTTCTTTCTTTCTTTCTTTCTTTCCCTTGCTTGTGAATGTATGCATGCATGGATGCAGTTGGATATTGATCAATATACTGGTCCTATAAAACCTGCCGGACCTGCTGTAGCTGCCTTTATGACTGGCGCAACCTACAAAGCTACTGCTGGCCCCAGAGTTGCCGCTCTTGCTGGTACCATTGGTCTTGGTTCGGTGGGATTGACCTATGTGGCCTATTCTGTATTGGGAATTCCCTATGGTCAACGTGGCTGGTTATTTTTTTAATTGTGAAAAGAAGAAGAGACCAGAGGAGGACGGATTCATAAAGATGGGTACATTCCTGTGCCGTTGTCGCAATGTTTTGAAGTAACATGGAACAAAACAAAATCAATAATGGTTGAATGGAATTGAACGGAAATGGAAATGAAATTTAATTGATGTGAAATTTCATTATTTTCCCATCAAACTAACTACACATTGCATTGAATAATTATATTGTAGTAGTCCTTGAGTATGTACAGTGCATACCATCTTACTTTGTATAATGAGGTGCAAGAGACAAATAATGTTGATGTGCTGTTTGTTGTAAACAACAATATTGCGCAACTTGCGCGTTTACATGGAGATATAACATAAACACTGCTGCGTATTTTATTTGCATTGTTGATGGGTTTGAAGATCTTTTACCATTTCGTACTGTCCGTAGTGCAGTTCTGTTCTTTCAACATACTGTACTGCAATATCTGCAGCTGCAGTAGTGACCAAAGTAATTAATTCATTACTGTGGTACAATTACTGTCTAGTGTATTTCATGACAAAAATGACCACAAACATATCCGTTACTTTCCACCGTTTCAAGATCATTCTTGGAACGGTTTTTGGTGCAGCTCCTCTTGGGTTCCAAGAACTTCTACGTACATACAACATACACGCCAAAGTTCCGTTGACTCGTGTCGATTGTCCATCCCGCCAAAAATTTCTCTCTTGTTGTCCTTCACAATATTCAAAAGCACAAGAAACACGATAGAAGAATGTGAGCACAAAGCACGTTCGAAACCATTTCAGTCAGTGTCCAAATATCACGATTCCACAAACAAGTCACCAACATTGCCTCTACCCTCTACCTCTAAATTTATCCCTAAAAAGTGCAATATCTGCTGCTGTTCACGGAAAGATGAATCCAATTGACACACATCTGCACCTGGAGAAGAATAATGACGACCACGACGCTCTTGCAGTACCACCACAAGAACCTGCCAAAGTTTCACCCACCAGTGCTGCATCATCATCAGCAGTACCAGAAGACGACGATGCCGATATACATAGCACTGCATGTAGCACTTGTACTTCCCGGGAGATAACCACAATAAATGTTGCAAATAATCATCACCGTATGCTGGATGGAAACCTACCAATATCTCCAATATCAATACCAGATGCGAATATTACTGAAAACGATGTTCTGTTTGGCCGTGGCGGAGGAACAAACAGACACGTGGGAAACATCTATTTTCGTGATTTGGTTTCCGAGCATCAACCAGCCTATGTTCAAGCACGCAAGCGTGATAAAACGAGGATTGCAAAATCTATCGTTGCCCAAGTCAGAAGCAGGAATGGAAGATTTCTTCGCAAAGAAGATGGAAAATGGATAGATGTGGGAGATAAAAAGGCTGCAGAAAAAACTAGCCAAGCTTTGCGAGAAGGGTTGAGTGGTAGAATGCGTGAAATTGTGAAAGAAGGAGGAGTCGGTTTGCAAAAACTGAAAAAAATAGGGTTTTCCTTGTACGAGGACAACATTACAAGGGAAGATGTTCAACAAAGATTGAAACGTGAAAAAGATGACGACGACTCCTCGACGAATGATGAGGAGGACCACGTTGAGAAGAAGAAGAAGATATAACTACTACAACAACAAGAAATGTAGTACTAGAGCAAAGTCGAGATTGACCGATCAATACACCATCATCACTAACGAAAACATGAGCATTCGGGTTGCCTGTTGTTGCTTGTAAAGCAAATTATAATTAATACAGCTGCAACTGCAAAATATCTAACCTGGAATCCCATTATCGTTTCTTTCGTTCTATGCATTGAACCATCTTTCCATATTATGTGTATCATGTGTATGGTGTAATGATGCCCATGTACAATACAACATAGAGACAACATACGACGTGCAACTACTAACTACCTACAACGTGTACACGTACATGTATCACAGGTACACTCGTAGGGGAGCATGTACTGCTGTATGTGGCGAAGGTCCGGCGGGGGCGGGCAAAAGCCACCGACCAATCCAGTGTATTCCTTTCCTCTCTCCCCTCCACTTTGTACATCCATGGGAACAACGACAACCTGTCTCATCTGTCCCTCACAATCTGCTCTCTCCTCTACTGTACATACTGTAGTCTGTAGTCCATCCATCCATTCTTTTGGATTGTTATCATTATTTTAATGCCTGGGACACATCAAGAAGAGATTTCAATCAATCCCTTGATTCTCTCTCACACACACACACATACCTTATAGTTAGTTGGTCAGACGCCAGAGGTACTACTAGTATTTGCCTGTTGTCGTTTGTGGTCTACACGTACCTGTATGATCATTTGCTGAAAAGTAGTAGGACCACCACGCACCCAAAGGAATAAGTTTTAAAGCAAGAAAGGACAAGGCATAGTTCACTGACTTTATAAAAAAACAAAATAGAAAAAAAAAACAGCAGCTCAAGCAAGTAACTCAAGTACCATTGTGTACGTAAAAAATAGTTTCTTGTTGTTGTTGTTGTAGCCTTTCATTTTTTATTTTGATCTCTTGTGGCTCCATAGCAAGGTGGTGCATCGAGTGAGCACTTGTAGAGAGTGACTCGGAAAAGAAAGTCTACATATTATACAAAAGAAAGAGAACATCAATCGGGGATAATATAATTCAATGCATGCAGATTCGAGATGAGCCCATCGCCTAGTAATGCCAGTTTAACTCCTCCCACAAGGGACTCCTGTAATGTACGCAGGTCTGCACGTCTAAACTTCCCACCTCCTTCTGTGCATCAACCGACTATTGTATCACATGCTAGCAGCCTGACGAGCGCTGGCACTATTTCGTCCTTTGCCACGGGCAGCGATATTTCTCATCAAAGAGTGGCTGTTTCCAATAACAAATTGCCCTGTGCGAGACGAAGTAAAAGATTAACTGCAGCTCGTCTAGAGTACAAGAAGAAATTAAAAACGAGTCTTTTTGTGCAGCAGCAATCGAAACGAGAACTTCCTATCGAACAAGTCTTGGATGATGCAGCATCTCAAACGGATTTTGATCCTCCTTTCAGTTTGAATTTGAGAGCAACCAAAACAGAAGTAGTCAATACATTTCATCTGGATCTTGATGTCTTTTATAGATCGATGGCATCACGCTACGTTTCAAATATTTTGATTTCCTGCCCCGAAGCCCACAGCCTCTCCTATCTTTATAAAGCAGCCTATGGCCTTGAATACTCTGTCCACCTTTTTCAGCGTGAAAATTCCCTTATTTCAAGACGTAACCACGAAGGTAACACTCTGTCGTCGATCCTTGTTGGGACTGATACTACCAGACCTCGGACACGCAGCATTTGTAGAGAGGAGGAAAAGGAGTTATCACGGTTACTTTGTCCCTCTGCTGCTCCCTGTTACATAGCAAGCAAATTCCAGCCTCAGATAACTTGTGAAATGCGATGCATTCTCGTTGAATGGATGATGAATGTTGCTATCCAGCTCAACACGCATCATGAAACAATTCATTGTGCTGTGAAACTGCTTGACGTTGGTTTGGAGACCATAGTAATGACAACGGATACATTTCACTGCTACGGATGGTAAGTGTTTTTGATGCTGGACATTGACATGTTTTTTCTCTGAAAATTTAGATGACTTCTCTCTCTCATCTTGAAGATTCGGTTCTTTTACTGCATTCAGTGCATGCCTTCTAATCGCGTGTAAACTAATCGAAGTGAAGAATATTAGAGCAGTTGATATTGCATTCTTTACAGATGGTTCATGCACCACACAAGAGATTTGTGCCATGGAGCTGAAAATATGCACGGAACTTGATTTTCGTTTACAAACAGTTACTTCTTTCCATTTTCTTGATCATTTTCTAGATATGTCGTTGGTCAGCGGCATCATTCACGATAACGATATACATGATGCAGCAGTCAGGTACAATCCCAAACTGCATGCAATGGCCATGTTTGTCATTGAGACAGCCCTTGTTATTCCTGCATTGGTTGATGTCAAGGATAGTCTCATTGCGGCAGCATCGTTGTATCTTGCTAGGGCTCTCATTGGAGTCAGCGATGCGATCTGGAACGATGATCTCATTCATCGCACCGGGTACTGTGTGGAACAGCTTGCTGAAACTGTGACACTTCTTCATCGTTGCCATAAAAATATATCCCATCAGAGAAAGTTGAAATCTATCTTCAAGAAGTATAATTCTGCAACCTACCACTATGTTGCTCTTAGAACCTCAATCGTCGCTGGTGATTTGAAACTATGTTGAAAAGTGGGCAACAGCTATGGGCGTAGTCCAAATACTAAATTGAAATACGATTCGACCCGTCAGAAAGAAGTACTTCTATTCCACTTTACTGCCCTCGGAACTTCAATCACATCTAGTCTTTTGATTGAAATATGTTGAAAAGTGGATAACAGCTATGGCATAGTCCTAAAAAATTAGTTGAAAAACAATTTGAAAGATTGTTTGATTTGAATTCAGTAGCAACTGTTATTCCGGTATTCTGGGAAATCGCCTTCCTATTCATATGCAACCTCTTCAAATGCACGTCTTTATTTCATGTTACCATCCAACATTATAAATACAAGTGGCCGTTCACTGCCTTTACGACGGAACCTGATATCCTCATGACACCATCATCTATCATCGTACATTCGACTACTCCTCCTCTCTCTGATTTCTGCATTCCTACCACATAATCCTTTCGTAGCTTGCTTCCAAAGTAAGGCCCAAGTATGCAATGAGCCGAACCTGTGACCGGATCTTCATTAATTCCTACCTTGGGACCAAAAAATCGTGAAAAAAAGTCAGCTCTTTCGCCATTTTTCTTCATATCTTCTGGCACGACGCAGCATACGATTACTCCTCGCTTATAGCCATCATAAGCTTTCATGAAAGTAAAATCTACATTTTCACTTGCAGGCAATGCTAAAAATGCGTCCATCGTAATCTCCACCACTAAATCATCTCCTCCTTCATCGAGACCAATTTGACAAATGACAGCATCAAAGTCATCATCATTATGAGAAGAAAACAATGAATTTTTAATCATGCGTTTTGCTCCAACCTCGTCATCAGACCCATTTTCAAATAGGACGGTCTTCTTTGTCGGAAACTCCATGATTATTTTGCCGCTTCCTGACCCACCAGTAGCAGGCTTGGTCTTCAGTACATCACGTTTTGCATAAAATGCGACGGATAAGTCTCGTTTTCCTTCTTGTGATAGCTTTTCAAAAACTGCGGACGCTGCTGCCAAGGTTGCATGCCCACATAAATCAACCTCAGTACCATTACAGGTGTAAAATCTAATACCATATTCAACTCCAACTCCAGAAAGCTTCTTCCAGATGAATGCAGTTTCACTCAAATTAAACTCACGAGCAACAAGTTTCATCCAAGTCTGGTTTTGTTCCAAAACAGGATCAAATTCTTGTTGAATTTCTTCATTCTCGCCATCTGATGCTTCAGTCTCAATATGTCTACCATTATGAATCATGACAACCGCTGCAGGATTCCCTGTACCTCTTTCTAAGGTCCTGATAGCCTTGGGGCTTGCATCTACACTCAAAGAAACACCGGTAGAATCGTGGGCATATCCAAAATTGCCAGAGTTTCCTAAACTTCCGGAACAATTTGGCACAGCAAAACTATCCATGATCCAACATTCGTACTTTTGCTCCTTTTCAGAGACATTTTGAACGCTTGCAACGTTAAGTTCACAATCATACCATGGTTCCCTTCCATGGCAAATTTTACTCTTTCCCAAGATACTAAAACCTACATTCAAGTAAAAACTAACATTTTGCATCTTGGTGATAAGAACTACTTTTTCAATCGGATGTTTCAACCTTCCACTCGCACGGCCGCTGTGTTTTTGCATCATTTTTTCCACGGCATCTAAATAATTGAGCATCATTTTTTTACCAATGCCTCTATTTCGATACTTTTCTGCGACAACAACAGAATGTATGGCAAGAAGCTTTCCCGTTGGATCATGCGATTTCATGGCATCTTCATCAAATGTATGACACCTTGTAGCACAAATATATCCAACAATTTCTCCAAGACCATTGAGAGAGTTCCGATTGTCCTCGGCATGGGTGGAAATTGTATTGGAAGAAACGGCATTGAAGTCTTTGGAGATCAAGGTCGAGGAGGAAGAATCCCCAGCAAAGTTTGACAAGGATCGTACCCGGGGTTCATCCAGTGATTCCTCCCGAGTGGTGTTTGATGGAATCAAGTCCTGTTGTAAATCTTTGTCGGGTCTCTCCTGCTTAATCAACACAGCGCAACGGAAAAACGTTGCCGCGTGATGCTGACGATATTGAATTTGTTTCCGAGATGCTGCCTCATCAGGTGGATAAGAAGCTTTTTCAAGAGAATAGATTTGTGTCAAGTCAGTGGGACACACATTTCTAAATAATATGAGAGGTTCCACGTGCTCTTGAAGTTGCATTTCCTCTTCCAATTTGGAGCCATCGCCTCGGTTATCTTGTTGATATGATCCGTCCTGTAAAATGTTATCCGGAGGAAGACTACTAGAAGCAGCGGGCGATTGATTGGTCATGGCTTTGGCAGGATTTAGAATTAATTTGCTTGTGATTCTATCTCAGTCTGTCTTTGTCGCTCAAGATTGAAGACGATAATCTCTGCCGAATCTCTGCTCAACTATGGAAGTAACGCAGCAAGATACCGACTGTATATATTTTTTTTGCGGCAACATACAAATGCCCGGCGGCGGCCCCCATGGGATAGCAAGCAGGAAAAAAAAAGTAAGAAATATTCAAGTGAGGAATAAGAAGCAAGCAAGCAAGCAAGCAAGCAAGCAAGCAAGCAAGCAAGCAACAAACACACAAGAAGACCATGTAAGAACAAAAGTCATCACCTCACTCGATTTCAACTCATTTTTAAAAATTTTTACATGTATATTTTTTCAACTTGACTGATGCCAGCAAAATACTATGGCCTGTAGGCAGTAATATAAAATGCCATGGACGCACCCCCCTTGGCAAAAAAAAACGCAGTAACAAAGCACACACAGCCAAAAAGAGAGTGGCAGTCAGTGGTCAAGCAAGACTGAGAACATTACTTTCTGGCACTCGGTTCGATACATGCCCTTAGTCATCTGATTGCCGTGAAATCAAATCATGTGTCAGGCAAGAATTGTATCCATCCAACGTTCGCGTGATCTTTTTTTGCTACTGCACTACTATACTACACTACTGTAGCTGGAGATGGATGGCATACTAAGCATGCGATTCTACTTACTCTTGTTCCTCTTCAAATGAAATGTAACTCAACAGTCACACCGAGGACAAGGCGTACCCCTCTATGAATGATTGTTTCAACGAGCGAGTGAGATCCACTCTCTGTGGATTGATTGATTGATTGAGAGAGATGAATGAAATGCTCCACCTTGTGACTTGTCGAAAGTTAGGTCAATGTGGAGGTGGTAATTATGATGGTGGACTGTACGTAGTACAGTTAGTAGTACTACGTAGTACTACGTTCTCTCTACGTACTAGAGAGAGTAGTAATAGTGTACATGATGTTTATTACCAGTGTACTGTACCCTCTTCTCACACACAAACTCTTTCTCTTCTACTGTACTGGACTGTACTGTAGTGTACGTACACTAGGTACTCTAGTTCGATCCAAGCAAGAGACCGTACCCACCCTCTCTCTACTCTCTCTAGAGAGCTCTACTGGAGTAGTAGAGAGTAGCTCTCTCTCTACTCTACAGTAGCTCTCTCTACTCTCTACTAGAGAGTAGAGAGCTAGCTCTAATAGAGAGAGCTCCAAGAAGAAATCATGATGACTATTTTCTATTTTCCTCTTCTTCGTCCTCCTCCTCCTCCAGTTACTCCTCCTCCTCTGGCCTCTGGCTCTGACTGATTCTCCGACAAGTTGGATGGAGATGATTATTTGTCTGAAAATAACTGAAGTGTAAAGAAAACAGAAAATTATCATAGTGCTGAGAAAGGTGAAGACAAAAGTAGATAATTGGTAAGTGCTGAAGCACCTTGGATAAAATAATGAGTTGGAATTTACGCACACTCAAATGACTTTAAATGTTATCATATTGATGGTATTAACAGTGGCATTTTGCACTATGGTGGCATTCATAGAACTGCATGCTGCAATACCTAGAAACGTATCCCTCATCTCTCTACATACACACTGATATAGATTACAAAACTAATTTGAATCACCTCTGCAATAAGAATATTTTAGTGTGTAAAAGAATTAGCTAAAATTAGTAAATTTAGCATGAACTGAATAAATTTAATTTTATCTCTTAATGTAATGTTACGAAGTAAGGATTTGTGGGTATTTTGCGAAATAAGATTTTTCTCAGTATGTGAAGCCGTCTTTGTAAT